>NBNE01002018.1:0-10174 GCA_002215365.1 Phytophthora megakarya | reverse complement strand
ACAGACGAGCAGGAGGAGTGGATGGTTTGGCGAGATATTGGCCGCGATGGGATGGCAACTGCTTGCTCGCAGTCAATTGCACTAGCGCTTGAGCTACGTGGAGATTGGTGGTGCAGTAGAATAATACACTCCAACATATTTGTTCTCGCGTCGTAACTGTTATTTAGTCGCTGAAAGTGCGTGCAACTTCATGTCAACGCCACCCAAGCAAATGCGTTGGAAGGATTGGAAATTTGGATGAAGCTTCTCCAAAGTGCCCGGTAGGAACATAATAATTCGAGTACGAGTATCGTGAAGCTAGTTCAGGTACACCTTATCGAGGTGGTCCTCGTAGTGTTTTTCACTTAACTGGACCTCCGCGTCTCCAAAAGTATTGCCATCGCTTAGAACTCCACGAGCTGCTTCCGTACATGACTTCCACATGATCAATTCCTGATTCTAACCGTCGAAAGAAACGCAGTCCAGATATTAACCACCAAAGAAACTCATATCATATTCGAATCGAGAAATATGTTGGAGCCGTAAACCTCAGTGCGGTTCTACCTGGTTCCAAGCAATGCATAACCTGCGAAACAGGATGGATACATTTCGAGTGCCTTGTCCGACGGATAATTTTGCGTTCCTGGTCGTGTCTCCAAAGCAGGATTGTCGATCCACACAACATTTAGGTGGAATACGAAGCGAAATTACTAAACCTGCAAACCCTGTGCATCATCTCCCTTTAACTGCGTCTGTCCTCATCGCAGAGCAGCTTTGTTGTGGTCAACTCGGCTGTTTAAAGTCCTTCGTAGGCGGAATACACGGCACTTTGCCATTTTGTCTTCATCTGTCTCCAATATTAGCCACTTATCGATACTCGCCACCTGTACCTGTCAACGCCCCCACCTGCCATGTGCACAACATCGAACGCACGAACGAGACCTGTAACCTGAACCTGTTGCTGTTGTTGCCCACACAATACGAAATCTCGTTGCTCAAGAGAAGGTGAGCGTAACCTGCAAAATCCAATACGAGAGACGACGCAAAGAGGTCATTCGCCACCTGCTTCACTGAAGAAGGTTCACCGCTACACGTCCAGTCAGCTACAAGTCCACGTTAAAGTGCCGATATCCTCTGTCCAATTTCCCGCCAAAAGTGAAGTGCGAAAGTGGGCGCTAAAAATAGAATTTCGAAACGTGATTGGCTGAAAATATATGTTGAATTTTAGCCATACAAAAGCGCTGAAGAAAATAAGCCTCGGTAGCTTGCAAACTTACCAGCAGTTTGGTCCAACACAAGGGTGTTACAACGATGGCATGTGTCGTTAGTAAATGAAAATGATGTCACCAAGTTGAAGGGGTTGAACAGGTGTCTACTAAATCATTTCAAACATAATCGATCAACTCCGGCAATAACAGTGTTGAGAGGACGAGCGTTGTAATTGAGTCAGCATCATAGGCTTCTTCCTCATCGCCCGATGCACAAGAGGCAACACCAGTATTGTACTGTAAATCGTTTGAACATTTGAATATTTGAACCCGTTGCACCATCCTTTCTGCCCCCTATCGGTTTCAAGAGGGATTCTGATGGCAATTTGTGTACGAATGGTGTAGATAGAAGGTCGCCGCGAAAAAGATCGCCACCAGCGGTATCCTGCAAGATTTCTCCGGAAAAGCTGCCATCTTCTCCTCGAGTTGCGTTGGCTTTGCTACAATTTTGTGCGATCGTTTTCATGCCTATAATAGACAAGAGGCTTCCAGGCGAAGGTGGCGTGCGCAGCGCCAGTTTTGCCATTCAGACGAGCGTCACGTCGCTTTGCCGCACCGGCTGTCGCGACACCGAACTCACTTGGGTTGAGTATGCCACCGCGCAGCTGGCCCTTTCGGCCCGACGACCTTTAGAGGAAGGTCGTGCTGGCGAACACCTCGAGCGTTTGCGAGGAGTTTGCACCGGCAACTAGCGCAGTTTCCTCGCGTTATTCCCCATGGGACATACACCTCGCGACTTTGGCAGCGTTTGCTGCTATTTGCAGCTTCAGAATGGCCACAACCGTTAATCTATGGCCATCATGTTGCCGTAGGAATTGTACCCTAGTCCTAGAACCCTTATTTAGCAACTTCCGCAATTCAAGGAATCGTAGGCCATACAAAGTCCTTGAGTTCAGCTGGAGTCGGCGCTGCGTCTCCAGCTCCAATCGCTCCCTGCTCTTCTTCTGGAAGGATTCCGATACAAACGTCCAGTGCGAAGATCCCGTTGCCAAATGAGGGGACCTCCCACTTTTCTCAGGCTTTGTTCCGTCACGGCTCCGCCAGTGGGGAAAGCGAAGCACAGGAAGAAGAGCGGAAGCGTTCCGAGCGCTCGAGTTTTCGGGTTTCGTCGACACCTCGCTCACATCGAGACACGCCAAGCGTCGGGGGCCGCAGCTAAATTTTACATTTAGATCCGTGCAAGGCCGTCGCCACTCGTTTCCTCGCGCTTCAAAAGGAAAAGGGCGAAGAAGGCGACAACCGCGTTCTAGGGAAGCTTAAATTAGGCAAGTTGCCGAGATCACAGACCATGTTGGCTATCCAGCGCCCCGAGCCTATTGCCATGCTGAACCACCGGGGGGAACGCATCATGCCGTTGCCGTACCGTCCCGCGCCCAAGAGCAAGGGCAAGACGCGCAAACTTTCCGTCATGGAGGGCAGCTACGAGCACAAGCAGCTCAAGAAGCTGCGCAGTGGCTACAACCTCGAGCCTGAGCTCGAACCGGCAACTTTCGGCCTGAAACAAGAGAAGATTACGCCTTTTGACTTGCACCTGCAGGCCGTGTACGAGGGGGACGCAGAGGACGGACTGCAGTTCTTCGAGTCGCACGGCTACTACGACATCACAGACGCCAACACGGTGGAGATGTTCCGCCAGAACTTCGGCTTGGGCACCGGCTTCTGGCTCGACCGAGACGACGAAGACGAGTTTGACATGGATACACTTCCAGCAGTGTACCCATTTGGGTCGCAACTGGAGATTATGAGTTCTCGCAACTTGCTCCATCGCCAACGTACTAATTCTGGCAGGTTTACGCTGCTGGATGATGACGGCAACGAGGTGGATGACCACACGTTGTGGGAGTTGGAACGCGAGGACCGTCTCAAGGCCAAAAGCCTCGAACTGGACGATGACGATCTGGCTGAACTCGCTCATGATGAAGTTGCCATGGTGCAAGCCATTACCGTCATTCGCAGTGAGAAGATTCAGTTGCAACAATACTTTTTGCAAGCTTTTCAAGAGGAACAGGCGCGTGCAGTGCATGTGCCTGGTCCCGTCCTTCGACAAGCTCTACGTACGGAGTTGCCTCCCGTGATGCCACCCACCGATCTGGAACTGCCACCATATTGCGGATACGTCAACTTGCTCGCAGTGCATGTGCCTGGTCCCGTCCTTCGACAAGCTCTACGTACGGAGCTGCCTCCCGTGATGCCACCCACCGATCTGGAACTGCCACCTTATTGCGGATACGTCAACTTGCTGAAGGACACGATCCCGTTCTTGATGCGCAGCTGGCACAAGCGCTGGTTCTACTTGGACTTCCAATCGGGCATGGTGCTCATGTACAAGCGCAGCTACTGGAAGAGTCCTCGCGGCGTCGTCGATCTCCGCAATGTGGCGCACATTGAGAAGATGAGTCAGGGCGACTTCCGCATCGACTTCCACGATACGGGAGCCGATGCTCCGTCCATGATGCTCATGCGCTGCAAGACCCCGGAAGAGGCAGAGCTGTGGGTGAACCTCTTCCGGTTAGCCAAGCAGGCATCTCGCGGTGCCCCTCGGCTGACGGATACGGTGATGGACAACACCAAGGCGCTCATGAAGAAGGCCAACAAGAAGAACCAGGTGGACATTCTGGCGCAGATGTTGCAGAACTCGGCCAACAACGCGCGATCAAGCAACCTCCGTGCGATCGCTCAGGCCTCGGCAATTGCTGCGTCGGCTGTGTCCAGACGCAATTGCAAACCAACCAGACACACAGCGTAGGTGTAAGCACAACACACGGTGGGCGGACATTCAAGATGACCAAGACGAGAAAAAACACAAGACAAGCCAACGTCAGAAAAACAAGCAAGTTGCGCTGAAGCTCTCTATCTATTCCCGTTCAAGTGTACAAGAGCTTTCAGCGACTTGCTGCATCATGTTCATATCCAAAGGCATTGCAAACAACGCACCACTACCAACTTGATAACCCGATCGAACGGTTTGTTCCGTTTGGCGGGTTTGTCAACTTTGCAGAAACAAGGGAAAAATAAAATATTTTCTGTAGCTGTACGAATTGTTGCTCTTTTTGTTCGTTATTTATTTATTTTATTTGATTGAAGCTTGGTTGATGCTCATTTATTAAACGGATGAAGAATTTCTATCTGTTAACCCTAGTTTTTTGTTTAAACTCAACATACCAATAACGGTAATCATACTCTTTTCCCATTCTGTTCTGTTCGTCAGGGCCGATACTCGTGAGTTTTCAGGGCATCGACAGTGACTTACCTCATGAAGCAGTTACTTTAACATGTGAGTGCATCACTTTTCGCGAAAATCTCCATGAAAAGTATTTTTCTGAAGTATTTTTGGCTTGTGCAATCATTTCGAGCAGAATTGAAATACCTTCGATATTGGAATGCTGGATTCATGTATGATCATCGAGGACTACCGCAAAGCAGCCGTGACAATTGTAGATCACATAGCAGTGCCGAACTTCGTCATGCCACTAGATATTTCTGAAGAAAAGGTCCTGGACCGAGAGATGCAGTGCTCCAAAATCTCACAATGCCGTTATTATTCAGAAATGGTAGAGCATGACGACGAGTTGTGTTTGAGACATGGAATGAAGTAGCTCGAGCAGGTCGGTGACGCCGTCAAGGCCCCTGTCGAACAAAAAAATCCTTGAGAAGTATATCAAGGCTCGACTGTGGATCCAGTGCTCTGACATGTACAAGGACAATCTACTACGAGAATGCAAAAGTTGGTCAGCTGCTAGGATAAACGACGTACCTCGACTCGAACTTCCTCCAATCTGAAAAAACAGAAACATTCACTGTAGATCTGTGGAGCTGGGTCATGCAGAACGCTTGGTATTCAAAGCATAATAGCATGCTACACCGCTTACTTTTTGCCCTTCTTGCCTTTCTTGTCTCCACCCTTCCCTTTTGCATCCTTTTTGTCGTCCGGATTGAGAGCGTCCATCGCAGCTTTTCGCAGTTTGTCACGCGTATCCTTTAGTCCAGTAATTGCTGCCGTGAATGTCTTGAACTTATCGAAATCGTCTGAGAACGTGGCAGTCTGCCGTGATAAAGCACCAAGAAACTCGTCCTCGCGCAGAGGACGTCTTTCCAAACATTCGACGCGGCGTGGGGTGAGCGTTTGTTCAACAGCACGAACAATACTACCGGACGAGTAACCTTCCGAAATATGAGCCAACGTCGAGATGTCCAGTGGTTCACGACGGCGAGGATCCTGCAATTGCGAAGCCGAGCCACTCGTTGCTGCCATCGTTGAAGAAGAAGAAGACGCTGATGCCAGAGCGATCGCAGTGGCCTTGGAAGAAAGTCCTAACGTTGCAGCATGAGCCGCAATAGTGGTGCGCAAAGCATGTTTCCACAGCAACACCCGTGACGCGTAGTCTGGATATGGCACGTGTAGAAACTTGTCGAAGAAGTTGCGTAAATCTTTAACGTCGGCAGCACCAGGGTCTGCAGATGTCCCCACGACCAGGACACGATCCGAAGGCTCCAATGCAGCTTTGATGTACAACAAAAGATCTTTCTTGAATCGACTCGGGCCATCCGTGCTCGCAGAAGACTTGCCCTTCTTTCCACTTCCACCCGCAAAGACTTGTTCACAGTCATCAATGTAAATAATGATGGGCTGCAACGTAGTAGCTTTGGCCAACAGAAATGCCATGTGCACGAGTTTCGTTGGTCCATTCTTGCCACCGAATTTGCCCACGACGTTATTTGGCGACAGATTGAGTAAGAGAGCTCCCGTCTCGTTAGCAAGTGCACTCACAAGCATCGTCTTGCCGGATCCCCGAGGCCCGTACAACATCAAAGAGCGTACAAGTGGCGTTCGTGCTCGAATAAAAGGTGATCCCAGCGGCAGAACCCCATACTCCGTGATAGACTGACGAATCTGCGCTGCTGATGGGTCTTGCGGCACCCAATTTCCAAAGCGATCACGGCGATCTGAATGCTGGAAGATAGTGCCAAGGAAGTTAAAGCTCCCGACATAGTCACGTACACGAACGTAGGGCCGGGGAACGTGCACAATTTGGTTCTCCACAAGCACACTCAGGAACGAGTCCGGAGCACGGCCTTTGAGCTCTGCAATTTTCTCACCAGGCAATGGTTTTCCCTTCTTCTTACCGTCCTTGCCCTTCTTACCCTTCTTGCCACCTTTCTTGCCCTTCTTGCCACCTTTCTTCCCTTTCTTGCCCTTCTTGCCTGCAGCAGCAGCTTCGAGTTGTGCCTTGATGTTCACCAGTTGAAGCACCAGCATTTCATCCACTTGTTGACGCACTTGTACTTCTACTGGACCACGAACAACATCCTTGGCCAGAGATACGTCGTATTTCTGGTAGAAGTTGTCAATCTCCTCGCGCTCGAGCCACACCTTCTCGTATTGTGCTACCCCTCCTGCAAGCTTCGTGCACAGCTCAGATGGTCCTGTGAGCGGAGGTGGTTTTTCAGGAGCTTCTTCAACCTGCTCCTTCACATCTTTTCCTTTGCCCTTGGCTCCTTTGCCACCTTTCTTGTCATCTTTCTTCGCCTTCGCACCTTTGGCTCCTTTCTTATCCGCTGCAGCTTTCGCTTTGGCTTCTTCTTCTTCCTTTGCCTGGGCTTTAGCAATGTCCTCAGCAGTGCCTTCGCCGCTCAACGAAGCATAATACCCCGTGAGGTCTTCGGGCAATTGGCCAGTTGCCATGACATCCGTAATCCAGCGACGTCGTTCTTCCAACATCTTCTCCTTCATGAACGGACCCTCTTCACTAGTAACCACGCCATGGAGCTCAATGAGTGCACGCTCGTACTCCTCTTTGTTCTCTACTTGCTCCGATCGGCGTTGAAGACGAGCGTCCGCGAGCTTTTTCTCGAGTGTCGAACGATCCGTAGTTGGTGCCTTCATGCCGATAAACACAAGCTCTGCGTCGCGTTCGCGAGCTGCAGCAGCGCGAGACCAGAAGCCACGAAACATCCGTTGGATGTTGGCAGCAGCAATGTCTGGATCCATCTCGGGTGCTCCTTGAGCTGCCTCATAGAGTTTGCGTTGACGCTCTTCCTCGCGTAACTCTTGCACAAGTAGTCCACGTTGACGACCTTGGCGACCTCGTTCGTTCTTCTGGATGACAGCAATTGCCTCATCGAGAGATAAAACACCGACACCTCCAGCGATGGACGCTTGCATCACCTTAATTGCATCCAGCTGAATAGCATCAACGCCGTGTTTGAGTTTCATGTATCCCTTGACAAGGCGTTCGCGACGAACGAGATCTTCGCGCTGATCATCGAGGAACGATTGCGGCACGGGTATTTCCACCGTCTCCGGCGGCAGCTTGAGATCGACAAGGATGTCATCCAAGTTGACGTATTCCCAGGGAAAACTTCGTTCAGGCTGCGTCATGACATCCGGGTTGGGAGGGTTCCACTTCACCAATTGGTGCTTGAGCTCCACCACGCGAGTAGCTACCACTTCAATCACTTGCTTCACGTCGATCCGTTTCTGAGGATGAACCATTTGGTCATAGCACTCGGACAAACGCGACAGGATCTGGATGTACTTGATGTACAAACATGCGTAGTGCTGGAAGGCCTCGATAATAGTCGCTTGTCAGGCTGCGTCATGACATCCGGGTTGGGAGGGTTCCACTTCACCAATTGGTGCTTGAGCTCCACCACGCGAGTAGCTACCACTTCAATCACTTGCTTCACGTCGATCCGTTTCTGAGGATGAACCATTTGGTCATAGCACTCGGACAAACGCGACAGGATCTGGATGTACTTGATGTACAAACATGCGTAGTGCTGGAAGGCCTCGATAATAGTCGCTTGTGGCGGCTGGAGAAGAACAAACCATGAGACGAGGGCGCTATGTCATTTGTGTTTAACGCACCGGTTCGTTCGCTGCTCCATTCGGGCCATCACCGAGTGTGTGGTCCTCAATGTGAACTTGTTCATTAAGTTCCGACATGGCTTCCTGCCATAGTTGGTCATACGTGCTACCACCAAGAAATGTTAATAACTTTACGAATATGGCATATTCATGAGAGCTCCATACCTGCTCGCCATTTTCTCGAGTTCGACCAGTGCCAGTTGAGCAGTGGCGACGGTTCTTCGAGTCGCATCGTAACTCCAAGCCGAGGAACTGGCGGTTGTGCAGGCGAAAAATACCAACAAACGATGGTCAGTTTTAAGCCATTTCTTGCTCGTCGTTTTTGATGCCATGGAAGAGTGACTGCATACGTCTTGGCCATCAACGTCGACATCTACAATAATGGCCACTAACCCCCGTGCCAATCGCTTCCGTGAACATCTTCTGTTGATCATGTACAACAACTCAATTAACGTGACCACTAGATGTCCAGCAACTTATCACCATCTGATCACCTCGTCCCAATCTTCGCTTATGCACCTAGTCCAATGTAAGATCGACGACGGCGATCATGACTCCTCTCACCCCTCACGTTCTCTCCAACATCGATCGCATCAACGGTGCTCTCGAAGTTGCTGTGGCGCAACCTCCACCGGTGATTGGCACGTTGCGTGTGTGTCAAGCAACGGAAGATGAATGGAACGCTGTGTTGACAGCTACGGACACGCGGTTCGACCCAATTGCCTTGAATGGTTTGCTGACACTGGAGAGATCCGCATTATCGAGTTTGCCGACACTCCACAGGAGGATTGCATTTGTGCATTTAACCAAGGTACTTCATTTGCCGAGAAACATATTGGTCAATAGCTCAAAGGGCACATGGCCGCCAAGAATTCTCAGGGGCGACAATGGTGTCCAGACCTCAGTTATGGTCCACGCCGAACAACTCCGGGATCTGTGCTTCCTCCAGGCATTCCAACATTTGACGGATGTCGGACGATCACAATTGAGATTGGCGTCATGTAATTAGGGCAACGCGAAGATTAATTCCAAGCTCTTTCGTTCATAGTGGTGATCATCATCTACTCGATGGAGCGGTCCACAACGGTGTGGGGTCTGTCGCGGTCGTGGTCATGTTAGTTGACGTAGTAGGCGAGTCTGTTGTGTGCTGGAGAAAGCGAATGGATACTGCAGATTCTCTGGGCGTCAGAATAATGCATTGCCCAGACCAATTACGAGTACAAATCCATCGACAGAATTGCCGGGAAAGCTGTCGGGAGCCGTATCCCTGATGGAATACCGAGGATTCGCCGTCCGTCCAACCGGATCATGGTTCTTGGAGTGACAATTGGAAGTGGAGTCAGCGGCACCAGTAGGTGTACATGTACTCGAGTATCGTACAACTTGTATTGGGCATTCGCAAAGTCGGGATCGAACTTCAGACTGTGTTCAGCAAAATATTCTTTTCAACCAATCAAAGTGGTGCTATTCACAATTTTCTCATTTTCACTTGCGGTTGATCACTCACTGATCAGTGATCATAACCGATGACGACGCCGTCATATCCTGCATAACGTATTGAGTAGGGAGAACTATTCGCCTCTTCTTCGGTGGAGCTGTTGGTGGACGAGCGCCGCTTCTCTGTTTTGTGCCGTCTCTCAAGTTTGCGTCGTTTCTTCTCATCTAGGTTGCTGCGGATCACTCTCATTTTCTAGTTGACCAACGAGATGTCGGGCTTTGGGGAAAACAGGAAGAAAAGGCTCATTCATGAGCTCTCGTACATTGCGTTATGTGCTTTATTTGCTGCGGCGTCCGAGATATACTTCTCGTACAGGGAGCTCGTCTTTGATGACTCCGTGGAATTCGACGCAAACGACGACAAAATTTTTATAGCAATTCAAGATGCCGTGTATTCAACCTACACAGGATTGACAGACGACAGAGCTGACCTCGATAGGGCTGTAGAAGCCGCCGTGGCCCATTTCAGGCGGATCAAGTATTTGCGCAGAGCGTTTGATGCCCCCTATGTCGGAAATGCTGACGTCCAGTTCCGACGCTATCTAGAGCGCTGCTGCTCTGC
>NBNE01002017.1:0-10174 GCA_002215365.1 Phytophthora megakarya | reverse complement strand
AAGTTTACTACATTTATCTGTACTTCAGCAGTACACGTAGCTGTACGGTTTACATGTACTATATAATACAACGAGATAATCTCGCCGAAATTCTATGTTTCACCAGGGGTATTCCCACGACATGGACCCTACAGATGTAATTTCCCAAAACATGGACCTTGTCCCACAACATGGACCTCCCGTCCCAAGTTAGGGTGACAAACTGGTTCTGTGTCTTCAGAAGGGAAACTCCGAAAGCGAGAACTACTTATTTTGCCCACATCTTGCTGACGACTACAAGCGTGGCGGCTACCAAAACGACACCTACAGCCACGGAGTCGTATTCAGCTACAGCTGTGAAGTTGCACATTTCAAGCTGAGTGGTAAGCGAATGATTACATTCAGTTAAAAAGGTAAGACTTATTTATTATGAAAGCAAGAAAGCAATGTCAAGTCGGTTTGTGTCTTGATCTGTACGATCATTTGCCTCGACGCGAGAAGTATTATCGATATGGCGTTGCGAAGATCGTGGAAGGACAGTCCTTCCAACAAGAATGTCGGCGTTCGGTACACTAGCGGTATAATTTGGGCAAGTTGAGATATTGTGCCAGTTCCTTTGATTGCGGCCTTTGCAACGATACGTCTTGCCGCCTGTGGTTTCCCCTCTGCTTCTTGTGCGTCGATTTCTTGGGCGACCTGCGTGTCGATACTACGGAGACGGTAAAATTGAATTATCCATTGCGATATCATCATCATCGGCCATACGGACAGCTATCGATTCAAATGCATTAGTGTAGTTCTCCACTAAATAACCTTTGAAGAAAATATCATTTTCCAAATTTGAATTTCCACTATGGCGAAGTGCAGCGATGAGGTGCCTGCACGGAATCTTCACATGGTGATAAGTCGTACACGAGCACGACAACTGATTAACGTCCACTTCCCGTCGAGATCCAAATTCACGTCGGGTAGTACAGTAAATTTGAGGTGCACTTTCAAAGACCGAATACGAGCCAGCTTCTTTTCGCTATTCTTCCCGGAGAGCTCTCACTTTAGGAGTCAAGTAGCGATCTGCGTCTCTCCAGGTCTCAACGAGCGTTCGTCTGGTAGTCGCAGCATGCATCATCTGCATCATGGCCTGGTGAAGCATTCCAAAAGGAGTGCACCTCCGTAGACCACTTGATAGCACTACGTTATTATCACTTTCGACAAAATTTGTCGAGCGCCATTCGAAAAGAGGTGCCGGGACAAAGTAATCATGTAGAACTGAAGAACTTGTCGGCATATTTGCCCACACACACCAATTGACAGGTAGAATGTTAGCTACATAGTCCCAAGTAGCTTTGCCAAAGTTGAGCTCGAGTTTACCCAATGCAAAATTGTATTTTACCTCGGTCGGAGCTCCTTGAACGTCAAAAATGGCATTTTCAATATCTTTTCCTCTGAGCTTGAATTTTTTTCGTACATTCCGAATGATATGGATTGTGCAAAATTTCAAGTTTAGGCGAATCCCCTCCAGAGCCAGCTTTTCTGAAGCACCTACAATATGGCCACGATCAGAGAAAATAGGAATGGAGTCGAAAACAAGGCCGGCAGCAACACAGTTTCGAAAAAACCATTCAATGTTGTCCTCGTATTTCAGAGTTAACAATTGCAAATCCAATCGTTTAATTGTTTCCGTTTCTCGTCCTATCAGAGTAAGTATCACACCATGATACTTGTTGTTCATAGAGTTTGTTCCATCAAATCCAAACAACGGTAAACAGAAGCGTGTTGTTTTAATTGCAACTCCGAGTGAAACAAAGGCACGAAAAAATTGATCGTCTTGGTCCAAGTCCAGTGCAACGAAAGTTCCGGGATTTTTATTTTGGAAAAGTGTCAAAAGTGAAGGGATCAAAGTAAAAGATTTAGACCACTCAATGTCCAAAGTGTCTAAAACGTTATCCTTGGCCCTGTAAAGCATGCTTTTCAGCCCTTGGACATTTATATCGTCGCGATCCTGAAGCAGTTGTTCCAGATGACTCCTGGGTATAGACTTGTTGGCGGCTACAGCACTTCAAAAAGTCGGAAGAAGCACCAGTTCGTTCTTTGTAGTTTTGCGAAAAGTAGAACAGATATCGGAGTGCACGTTATTGATAAACTTAAAGAAACCCTCACTCTTCTTAGCTCCAATAGATCGTCTGTTGACCTGCCAGCAGAGTAGATCCACTCGCAACAAATGGAGTGATCTACTACTAAGTTTCCAGACCCAGTACTGCGGACTTGTGTGGTAAAGTGCGATCGAAATCTCGCGAGAAGAGCAACCCCGGCTGCCAGATCGCGAGAAAGGGACGGACCAGGCGACAGCAATCTCACTCTGGGTCAAGACATCAAGACGATTTCCCAAGATCAGGCGTGCGACAAGACCAGTGAGTGATGGGGACTACGGATGACCCAAGATCGACTGAAGATGACCCAAGATCAACCCGACAGGATGATGGGTGGCGATCCACCCTCATTATATCCCGCGAAGGCCAGATCAAGGCGATTCGTGGAACGAAGCCATCGTCGAGAGTCGATCCCGAACGGCGGCGGACCGGCGGATCAAGATCGAGAGAAACCGCTTCGCCTGGAGTCCCATCGGACGTCAATCAAGACATGTGAAGGCTACGCGACCACCGTGTGATCCTGGACCCGGGGGAGGAGGCGAGATGGGATCGTCGGGATGCAGCCGGCGCACGCTCCAAGGCGAGTAGCCGGGGTGAACATCTAGCCGGGGTGAAAATTACCCCTCGACGACCACGAAGGACCGTTCAAGGATCCAAGTCAACGCACCTGATGGCGAACACAGGGCGCCGTCACAGATCAAGGTAGATCGAGGCGAGATCAAGACGGCCGATCAAGGACCGGTAAAGGATTATCCAAGGGCCGATCAAGATTAGATCAGGATATCCGATCATGATCGTCGATCGGGCCGATCGTGATCGTCGATCGCCGATCCCAAGATAAGGTATGTATTCAGATTACGGGCAATCGTAGGAAAGCAGCTGAGGATGGGTTAGGAAACATAGGGATAAAAGTAAACACACTCGAATTTGCCTAAGCCACACAAGTGTCCGCCTTCGCCTGGAATCGGGGATATTTTTGGCGCTCAAGCGCGTAGACGGTAAGGGCATAGGTTCTAGTGTAGTGGTTAAGACTGGATAATATATTGGCCAGCTTTGCCCTACCTAGTGATTTGTCCTCAAGTGTTAATTGTTAATCGGAAGGCATTGGTTGCTTGGCCTTAAGGTTACATCGGATCTCGACACAACAAGTTCCCCGCTATCAGAAGCGGCAAGCACATCAAGGAAGGGGCAAAGTCCCCACATTTGGACCACCGGAAGACCTTGATCAACAACCAGGCACCTCGATCGCGACACCAGGACGCGTCAGCGACCGAGATCAATCTAGATCGAGGTAGGGCGAAGAAGTTCCGCGCTATCTCAAGCCCCTACATTTCGACTTCGCCAGATATACATCGAACGAGTCACCCAGGAGAGCGTAACCCGCCCGCCGTCGGGTACACAAGGTGAGCAAGACACAACCAGATCCCGGATCATCGGAGGACCCCCTTCGTTAGTCGGTGTCTGGGCGCAAGTGGTATCGGGAACCGCGATCACAAGATTTTCACGGATTCCTCTTCGCCACAAATGCGTTTGTCGATGTTGTAGTTGTATTGCTTGAGAAATGACGTGGTAGCACGCTGAGTAGTAAAGGAGTCCCCTTCTGTGATCGTACTACGACCGTGCACTCGTTCCAAGTCAATTAGGTCATTTGCAGGCATGACTGCTAGCTTTCTCCTAGAGCCAGTATTGAACTGTGTGATCTTAAGACTTCATTTTTACTCAAACGCAACCGATGTATTTATACTTTTCATCGCTCTACTACAAATAAACATGTAACAGCGTAGCTGTATACGATGTAGCTGACACTTGTACCTCTTTGGTGGTGGTCCACCCTAACTTGGGACGGGAGGTCCATGTTGTGGGACAAGGTCCATGTTTTGGGAAATTATATCTGTAGGGTCCATGTCGTGGGAAATACCCTTTCATCAGAGTAGTGATCACGAAATCATTAAATCTACCGCTTTTGATTGGTCTCTTGAAGATGTGAGTATTACGCAATCATCCAAAATGGAAAGTATTAACAAAGTATTAAGTATTATAATACTATCAGTATTATCTAGATCAAAGAAGTATTAGGTAATAATTAAAAGATTAATTGCCAGGAGTGGTATGATATTAGGTGTATTAGTATCAGGGATTTCGAGGTTACTATCACCCCCTGCCTACTGGTACATAATATGTAGATTCAAGGTTTAGGTCTGCATATTATGCAGATCCCACGGAGTCGCAGGTACCTGTATCATTTTATGGATTTGAGAATCAATTCAAAATCATGCTCTGATAAATTCGCTTACAGAAAAATGTCCTGTTTTCAAGGAGGAGATCATTCTTCTAAAGTTGCTAGCGTTAACAGTATTAATTGACACAATGTAGATACGCTTGGTTCAGGATTGCACCAAGAGACGACATCTCTACATGTAGACATTGAAGCAGAGACTCAGAAATTTTGTTATTCGATCGACCTTAACGATTCTGCGCTCTTTAACACTCTTCGTATCATTCCCTCTTTTCCTGGTGTCAAATAGCTTCACTAAGGGTGATTCTTTGCAATCCATGCAGCAAATTGTTTCGCAGCTTCTTCTTCGTCGAGCTTTTTGATCGGATCGACTTGCTGACTGGCGCGAATCAAGAAATAGTCCGGAGTTACTTTCATGCGGTAGAGAGATGGAAAATAGACGTTGTTGTCGAGCTTCATCCTGAGTTTATCGGCTGCTGGTTGACCTGCCACCTTTTGAATTCCTCGCATCAGCTTCCCGTGCACCCGTTCTGTGACTTTACTGACAGCATTCGATAGCTCGTTAGGTACCGGTGCCGCTCGTTCCTCATCAGTGCTTTCCAAGGTGTTGGGCTGATCCACGGTCACAGTCTCCTCGATGCCTCGTAAAAAGCGTTTAGATATTGCCAGCGTCTCAGTAGCTGTTGAATCGGGACGTTTCGATTTAACAGGCCAATACTCGTCAACTTCGATGGCCAAAACGTTGGGAGGAGTGCACAGAGATATTAACATCGCCATCAGAAGCCAAACTTGAAAGCGCATCTCGAATAATTTTGATTGAACGGCTCGTGTATGTTGTGTGATGATGGAAATTGAAAAGTGAGGAATGGCAAAGTGGTAAAGCAATTGATCGAGGCATTCTTGGCGTTCTACAGTAGCACTCCTAGAAGGCCTTGACTTGTTGTCTAATCAAGTTGGGCGGACAACCCATATCTCCAAAAGAACGGGTGCTATGTATCTGATCGGAAAGTATGACGAGCTCTGTCGTGAAGGCAATGTTATGGTTCTGTACATGTGTGTAATTATTTCGAGCTGGATCAACTGTTTAAAATCTGGTCTACTTAGAGAACCATATTGTTTACTCATTTTTTTATGAATTTCTTCCTGGTTAATATGCATGAATTGTCCAAAATTCAAGATATATATACCTGTAGGTCGGATCGTTCATTTTGTCAAAACAGATGAGAACCGCAATATCGTACTTGGGGGTATTCTGATCATAGATTGTCATGGGATTTAGGTACAGAGGTCCCCCCCAATAAGCGCACCTCCCAATTTCAAAATCCCATCTCTAGATATCCTCATTACTTAAATAACTAACAACACTTTCGCTTTACCTTCCCATCTACCTCGAAAATCACATCGTTGAACCCACCACGCTTATTGGGGGGACCTCTGTATTAATAATCTATTCATATTGTTTACTTAACATTTTTCACCGGCTTTCGTTTCCACTGATAAATTATGCCATATTGTTTACTTGATGTACTTTTTAAATAAGTAAACAAATTTTGTAAACAATACCATATGGTATGGTTCTCTAAGTATTTGAGTAAACAGCCTGGTTTTCAGGAAGAGTAAACGAAATAAACAATGCTAAAAACACTGTTTTCGGCATGGATAATAAAACTGCTCGATTTTAGTAAAATCTACGAGCCCCATTGTGACCTTACTTTTCAAGAAGAACTTTGTCGCGAGTGAACCTTGCAACGACCTTGTCTACACGTCAGATCATCTATTGGGGCAGCGAATCAAATCGGATTGAATTTGATATCAAAGAGGTGGTTAACGATCCGTCAAACATCTCAGTTTATTTATTTGATGGACGGGTGGATCACGTCGATAGAAAAATGACAGATAATCTGAAAGGTATGTTTGTACGAGGTCGAAATAATTAATCACTGTGAAATCCTCTAAATCCAGAAATTTGTTCTGCGCAGCAACGGCGACGACAACCATCATGATAATGATCGTGATGCGTCGCGTGATGTAGCGGAACGTGTTCTTCGCACCAGTGTATGGTTCACAGAGCTGCTCTTCGGTGATTTCCTCGCCAAACTCGATACCTTACGTTGTCAGATTTCTCGAGCAGACTAGAGACAGATACTTGACGTCCAGACATCTCATGAGGAGTCGATTCTTGCACGTAGGAAGTTTGTCTTGCAGTTCCAAATCCTCGTCCATCTTTACCTGGTTCTCCACAGCGTTGAAGCGCACGATCGGACCAGTCTTGTGCATACAGTACCAAGCACTATTCGTTCAGCCATGTAGAATGCCGGCATCAGCATTGTGGAGAACGCGCTGTATTACAAATCCTTCCCGATCACTGATCGGCGGTCAGACATGTTATCGCCCGCTCTTTTGGAGGTTTGGGGTGTGACGGCGTTCTTGAACATTACGCGGCGTGATTCACACCTAGACCAGTTGGTTTATCAGTTTGACGTTCCTCATTTTTCGTTTCACCGCATCACACGAGATACATGAGCTGTTCATTCAAAAGCCTTCGAGATGCGGTTTCAAGTTTGGCTTCTGACGGTGATGTTAGTATCTCTGTGCACGCCTTCTCCGATCGTTTTCGCTATCGAAGCTGACGTGTATTGGTCATTTAATTCGGAGTACTTCGATTCAACCGCTACTAAGACGATCGGTGTTTCTAAACGTTTCTACGATTCACGGACGGGACTACGAATGAGGGCCAACCCGACACATTGAATAGTACTGACGAGGAACGGGCGATTCAACTAACGACGATTGAGAAAATAGCGAGTGCTGCCGATAAAGCTGGGCAATGGCTGCACAAGAAGCTGTTTCAAGTTATCGAAATTGTGGCAGGTCGCCCAGCAGCCGATAAATTATCGAAGAAGCTCGTCGACCACGTCTACCTTCCCCTTCTCTACCGTATGACCAGAAACCCGGAGATGTTCTTGCAGCGGGCAAACCAAGAAACCGACCCCCTGAAAAGATCTACGAAAAAGAAGCAGCGAAGTATCTCACCGCATGGATCAAAACGTACCACCCTAGTTAAGTGCTTTGGCACCAGATATAACATGGAATGGTGCGGAGAGTATTAAAGAGCGCAGAATCATTACGGTCAAATAAATGACAACAATATTCTGAGTATTTACGTTTCTAACGTACTTTCTAGATGCAGTGTGGTGTGGCTCATCCAAGGCATTTTTTACAAACATTGGGTGACCTTCTGGGTGAGTCACGCACGTTGACATCCTGGCGGCTCTGCTGTACCATGGTAAGCTGCACAAGTGATTCACATAAATTGACAAGATAACTTGATTAACTACGTATATGCATCTCGTTTGGCTGCATAATATTTAAAACTTCAACATGCTAGGGATATCTTTTCTGGCGGAGTAATCTGGCGTTTCATCAACGTTTGATGAAATATTATACGTTTATGGCACTTAGATGTACTAGATTATTCCGCCGTGGTTGATCCTGTACCCTTAACAACGTTACGATACCAGTTGAAAGGCATGTCATTCTGAACATCATGGGTTCTGAGTAGCTGCAACAGATTCTATAGCACTGTTGCATTAGCTACGCTTGCGTGAAGAGAGTAGTCTGCGATGGAACGATTCCATTTATCTATAGAGCCTCTGTTGGAAATGAATGGTGCGCGCTTCATAACAAAGCACATCTTGGCAACCGTATTGAAAACCCGGCACCAATGTGGATCTGTTTTTCGTGATGAATCGACTTGATCCAACCCGTGACTAAACACGAGTTGTGTGTAGTAATGATAACCCGCAATCTACTCGATTATGGTGGGATCTCTACCTACATGTAGAGGGTGCATCTGTATCAACTAGATGGTAGGTTTTCCACGTAAACATTTCGGACAGCAAACACGACGAACAATTTCCAATTGCATTTGAAATCGCACCCAAGCTAAAGTCTCGCTCAAAACATTTCCGTGTAAGTACTTCGAAGTACAAAAACCAAGCTCCACCATGCAATGGTTTCTCTAGTTGTAGAACTGCACCAAGTACTCGGCTATCTTGAAATGACCGTTCTTAGAAGCAACCTGTAGCGGTGTCTGCGCTTCTTCGTCCACCATGTCAATAGACGCACCACTTTCAACGAGGATTCTCACACCTGTCAGGTATCCTCGATCTCACGCCATATGAAGGACTGAGGTTCCACCACGTTCTTGGAAATTGACATTGGCTCCTACTCTGACAAGTAGCCTTATCACTTCTTCGTGTCGACTGCACACAGCAGCCATCAACGGAGTTATCCCAGCGTCGTCAGCCAGATCGACTGTCGCACCATTGTCGAGTAGTAGGCGAGCAGCATCAATGCGCCCGTTGTTACAAGCGAGGCCAAGAGCAGTAAGTCTCCGATGATCATGTTCGTCGACAGCAGCACCTTTTTCAATCAACAACATGATCAACTTTGTATGACCTTTCCAAGAAGCAAGCAAGAGTGGGGTTGTACCGGCGTGGTTTCTAACGTCAACCCGAGCACCATAATCGACGAGAATCCTCGCAATTTCTTCATACCCAAGTTCACATGCGATTGCAAGTGCTGTGGTTCCGTCTGGGCGCTGCATATTGATACTCGCTCCCATCCTCAAAAGTAATGTTACCATTTCGACATCGTTTCTCCCGGTTGTGAGCATAAGGGGAGTCGTACCGGTGAAGTTACCAACGTTGATAAAGGCACTCGCATTACCTTCAAGATCCGCGCTATTGGCAGGTGAGCCTTTGAATACATTAGTTTCCAACGGGTTTGTCAAATTCAAAGCGAAACTTTGGTCGATCAGATATTTTGCAATATCGAGATGGCCACTATCACACGCGATCAATAGTGCAGTCGACCCGGCTTGATTTCTCGCACTGATATCAGCACCCTTGTTCAACAACAACTTCACTATATCCACGTTTCCTCTTTCTGAAGCGTTCATGAGTGCCGTAGAACCATCTTGGTTAGACAAGTTAACTAATGCGCCATTTTCAACTAATAATCTAGCAATTTCACTGTTTTCACTCATTGCAACAGACATCAGTGCGCCGTTCCCGTTAATGTCGTGAGTGTTGACGTCAGCGCCGTGTTCCACAAGGCATTTGACAATATCATAGTGTCCTTGGTAGCATGCCACGCTAAGAGCAGAAACGCCACCAAAGGGATTTTTGTCTGGATCTGCTCCATTATCTAACAACAAATTGACAACTGCGATGTTTCCACTAAACGTAGCAGCCACCAACGGAGACATCCCCTCCTTGTTGACGATATCAACAGGTTCGCCAAGGTCTACCAAAAATTTTACCACAGCAGTGTTGTTTCCTATTGTCGCTAAAAGCAGAGCATTATTTCCATTGTCATCGACCAATCCAAACTTTGCTCCATGTTGTACAAGTTCTTCCGCGATAACACGTAGCCCGTTCGAGCACGCCAAATGAAAAACCGTTCCTCCATCGGGACCTCGTTTGTTCATATCAACTCCTTTCTTCAGTAGCATCGAAACCAGTTGCATGTACCTTGGTCCTTTTTTCATAGCGTACATTAACGGAGTCATTCTTTTCTCGTCAGACATATTAACGTCAGCTCCATGCTGGATCAGAACTTGGGCAGAGTCTACATGTCCACTAGCACACGCATAATGCAGAGCTGTTTGGCCAGTTTTATCTTTTTGGTTTATGCCAGCTCCTTTGGCGATGAGTAAAAGAACGATATTAGTGTGACCATTATTTGCCGCACTCATAAGAGGTGTTGCTCCGTTGGCATCTGGAACGTTTATATCATCGGCACGGTC
>NBNE01002016.1:0-10176 GCA_002215365.1 Phytophthora megakarya | reverse complement strand
ATGTTGTCAAATACCACAACTTAGAATTATTATTGAGCAATAGAACTGAAATTGAACTGATTGCGCCACGCAGTGCTGTACCGTAAATGACATTGAATATTCACGGTACATACCCATAATTTCAGAACGGCAGAAATGCACAGACAGAACAAATTATGTACACATACGAATAGGTACCAATGCATACAATCAGGAGACTAAACAGATAAAAGAGCGACACGGAGTAAATCTACAGACCTTTAAGCGAAATGCACACATTATCCTCCAGAATAAGGTGGTACACATAGTAAATGGTTCTTGTGCCTGACGTAAATACTATTTTGTGTGGTGTAGATGGGAAAGACAGTAGCCAGCGAAAGGGGGGTTAGAGCGCCACAAAGTAATCTGAGCTTAGATCCCGACAGGAGAGATTGTAGCCACCGGAGATCAGACCGCGACGTTAAGGATTGCAGTGACCAGAGTTCAAAGCGACAAGCAACCAAATCGTGACAAAACCCGGAGCTCAGTGAGATACAAGTTATTAGATTTCAGGACGTGACAAGGCGACTTGAGCTCTAAACGTGACCGGATAGTTTGTAGTGACCAGAAGTTAGAACGTGACCTGCATTCAAAACGTGACTGGAGAGATTTTAGAAACCGGAAAACAGAGCGTCACGACGGAGCAACGTGACGAGAGCTATAAATTGTACTGACTGGAGTTACGAGGAGTATTTTGACGATAGTGGCGTAAGAGAGATTGAGACAATGGAAGGCTAGGAACCGGTGCCAGATTTCAAATTTATGAAGCGTATTGTTTACAGTTGGGAGCAGTTGTGTGAGGTTGACATAGACTCACTACCGTACTTCCAAGATGTCGGGTTTAACTGTGCTAGAGTAGCTCACACAGATCCAGACCGACCATGTCGTCTTCGCGATGGAAACGACCACATGATTATCGAAAGGAGGTTGCGGTGCGGCAACCGTACATGTAAGGTGTATGGCAATCGCAAGTATGCATGGAAAATCTGGATATGTGACTAGCGTAACGGACCCGTGTACTTTACAATCGCATTGACCATTCTCGAGTTGATGGAGAGAATGTGTGGGCCCCGTAAATCTGTCATTACTACCGATATGAAGAAATTTATATTGCGGCAGGATGAATGTACGATTCCGTCTGAGTAACATGCACCGCTCTGATTATATTTTGCAACTGTCACGGACATACCCTACGTTAGCGCAAAAATCAAATTGTACCAAATATTTGCGAAACCTACAAGGGACCAATACTTTTTATACATGCTGTACGTGAGCTAGTACGAAAATGTGCCTATAATCCGACTGGAGATTTAGACAGAGCTGTCTGCTTCGGGTATCAAGATGATGTAAACGGTTATCCCTACATTGGAATAGGAACCGACGCTGACTTGTTTGTTGTCGGTGTTACTAGTATTTCACTTGTCACGACATGTATTGAATACACTGCCTCCAGTCGCTTCACTCTATTTCACGCAGACGCAACGTTTAAGCTAAGCGATCTAGGATACCCAGTAATTATCTGTTGGTTTTCGGACGCATCAAGGTCGTAGCAACTAGCAACCATTTTGGTAGTCAACCGACGAACGGAACAAGAATATGTCACGCGTCTGAGCGTTTTAGTACGGGTTGTGAAAAGGATTTGTCCTTCAGCTACCCTTAATATTGACATGATAATGGGAGATGCGGAAGATGCTCAGGTAAACGGTTTTCAACCGGTTAGCATATTCAGCTCCTCGACCTACTCATGTGTTTCTTCCATGTTCTCTACAATGTCCGCAAGAGAACGAGACATTTGGAGCAGGGGCCACCGTAAAGCGGTCATGGATGGAATTGTACGTATTCATTACACCGGCAACATGACTATTTATTATTCGGTTAAAGATTCCGTAATTGGAGAGTGGCGAGCAATTCCAGAATTAGCATGTTTACGAATTACTTTGTTAAACAATGTCTGGATAGCAGATACTGACGCTGGCAAGTACTTCACACACCGATGGGTTTTGCCACCACAAAAATCCTTGCGAGGTGTCCAATGCCATTCTGAAAAAATACACGGGGCGGCGCCGATTATTCATACAACGTCTTCTGTCAATCACCATGACAGTGGTAAGTGACGCTGTGATTCACACACACACACCGGAGTCCTCGATCCCCCCCACCGACAGTTGCTTCTGGCAAAGCCGCAACCGCGACGATTGCAAAGGGCTGCGTCGTTATTTTTGCAACGGAGAATACGGTTATGTGCCGAGTGAAGCAACTTCCAAAAGAAGATACTACAGCAACACAAGAATTGGAGGATTTATGCGTGATTTTTGATAGTCCGTTTCATGCTTCTAGTGACACCTGTGAAAAGGGTCACATGGAGTTAAGCGTCGTCCCAGCACCGGTATTAGAGAACAGCGCGCCCGCGCTGTTCGCTCTTATAACAACGTAGTTAATTGGTCGCTTAGGTATGTGCATACCAAAGGTATTCCTGAAGAGGGATGGGTTGTTGATATTGAGAAGTGTGCATGTGCCTGCAAGTTCTATTCCAAACTCAAGACGCGCTGCCATATCAGCGTTGGTAGAAAACCTAAACGAAGACAAAACCGAAAAGCTATTCAATCGTCACGTCCGGAAAATTAAAGTTCCATGGAAGAAGAAAAAGTATGCAGCCTAGCAACACAGATACTGCTATTCCTCTCTCTGACTCGGTCGTTGGTCGACCACTGTTGACTTCGAGAACTTTAGGTCTGCAGTTTATTTTGTGCCCTGACACATAGGTGAAGAATTTTTTACATAATGTATTTTCGACTTTTTAATCGTCCGTTGCTGCCCCTTAGGTCATGTCACTAACTGTTTTGTGTCATGTCACTAACCTTCTTGTGTCATGCCACTATCTTTCTGTGTGTCTTCACCGTTAACTTTAAAACTTAAAAGATAAGGCCCGAACTCAGCTTCACGATCCTCCATCTCGTTGTTTTCCTCATTCTCATGTTAACTATCCACTGTCCTCCCCTCTCATGTTTACCTCTTTCGACTCCACGCTCGCAGCACTACGCTCACTGTCTTCACTTGTATCGCTAACGTAACTGTCCTCACTCCCTTCGTCGTTGTCGTCCTGTTCTCTGCTGGCGTAATCGTCACTTGGTCTGCTGTCTTCACTGTAGTCCTCATTTTCTGCAACGTTATTTTCTTCGTTGATTACACTGTTTCGGCGACCCCATCGTCGATGTTCGCCACGGTGTTTTCAGCTTATGTGCTTCGATAGCGTGTTGGCGAGGTCGAATGAATCATCGTAGTAATTGCACCGATAGGCTTTAGCCACAACACAATGCTGTTTGTGAGCACTTAAGTCGAGATACGAATAAGCACCAGCCATGCATCTTATCGCACCTAAACATTTTGAACAGTGCAGCTTCAGTAGAGTTTCGTCTTTGATACCACAAACACGCACGTAGCAGATCAAACGTATGTTCTCCTTTTCATACTTTGCGCCGCAATGGGCTAGGTCGCCTCTGAAAAACAAAACATCTCTCTTGTGCAACTTCAGCTTTACACGCTTAGAACGTTCAGGTAGGTCACCGATGCAACGCGGAGAAACGTGAAATCGTGTGCAATTCATTATTGCAATAATCAAGGACCTTGTACAAGTGCTTTCTATAGAAAGCGCGATTAATTTCAAAGAACGGATAATCTCGATGAGGGCCTTGGAAACGGCCCATGATGACAACGTTGATGGCAGAAACATGTTGACGTTTAGGACGTTCACGAGCACGTTAGACTATTTCGACGAGAAGCCGTCTCTGACGGCGCGTCGCCGCTGGTGGGAAAAGTTCCTAAACAGGGCTATTTAGGCTGGATGGACCGATCAAATGAAGGTGTACGAGTTCACGATGTAGATGTCACCCGCCCGAAAGTAGATGGACCAACTTGAAAAGCGTGTGCGGACCGACTGGGGGTGTCTCGCCCGAGATTTCAACCGCGAATACGGCAAGTTCCGAGTGTCGGATTCCGAGAAGTATCACACGATGAAGCGGTACAAGGACGAGACGGCATGGGCGTTCCTGTATCGCCTGAAGTGGACTGCGGAACGCGCGGACGTGCACTTCCGGAAGTCCGAACGCCGACGCGAGCAGCACATCAAGCGCATTATCAAGAACTTGACGGACGTGTCGCTCAAATCGACATTACCGAGCAAGATGTTTTACTAGGTGTTCGACCTGGAATACGTTGTGAAATAACCGGAAGAGGTGAACCCGAGTAGGTGTTTTCTACTTGATCGTCTCCGAGGCGTGACCGCAGACCCAACAATGTCTGCTGAACCGTCGTACGTTACCCAAGATGGTAAATATTCCGAAGCTGAACAGTCAGTCCAGTGCGAACAAGAAGCAAAGGAGTTGATCTCGTCTGACACGATTTGCTGGCCGGAATTCAGGATACCAAATGCGACCACATCTCGAATGGTCTGTTCCTGAACAAGGGAAAGCTTATTCTTTGAATTCTATCGGATCACGAACAATAGGGGCTGGAAACCGGCCAACCCCACCGTCGGAAGTAACTCGAATGTCGGACCAAGGCCGCCACTGCCCCCGCCCGCTCAACAAGGGGTTTTTCAGTGATAACAGGCTCAAAACAATCTGGACCGTCTGGAACTTTGCGAGAAACGCAGGAAGTTTGGACAGCTCCTGAAGAAGTATTGGACAGATTTGATATGTGGACGTTACCGCCGACGTGGACACCCAACCTGGAGTCGCACGACCAAGTCGTGCCCGAAATGCGATGACTTTCACTACTAGCGCTCTGGGCACCCGCTCTGCGGGTGCGGGTTTGATTTATTGGTGGTACCTGGTTTGATTGGTTTCGCTTTGGCTCTTCGTTTAAACCTCAATATTATAGCATTAACGTATCGCACAACTGTGACATCTGTACAACTAGCCTGTCAAAATGAATAGATAGCATTTTTAATGTAGAATTTCGCATAGTTCTAATTTTCAGCAAGCATTTTTAAACTGAATACACGTAGTCTACACTACTATGGTTATATTGATTATGGGTTTGGTCATTGATTATAGAAAGCCGAGCGGAGCCCCGCAAGCGCGGGGCTCTCAGCGCAAGTTCGAGCCAAGCAGAGAGTGCTAACCACCTCGGTTCGCTCGCCCAGGTTCGTTTGCACCTGGTGTTAGTCTCTAAATTTAATATTTAGTAACTACCTAGTTTTGTCAAACAATGGTCAGGGGTTTCCAAAGTATTATCAGATTTGCACACACATCTTGAACTAAGATCTTCTATCAAGTTTAATTGTGTTCATCTCAGATAAATTTGGGCGCCCCTTCACTCGGATGAATTAATCTCGATTAATGCATGTACTTTAAGACTTAAATTGCTGCTATTTCCACAAGGTTTGTGTATATAATATTGACATAGAGCTTCATCTCGTTTTGGCTTGCTCTCAACCGGAGTGAACGCATGCGGCTTTCCACACTTTGCGTATATGATTGGTTTGCTGCTCTGTGCAAAAACCGCTCATACACAACTGGCTGAACGCATGCGTTGCTCCTGTGTCCAAAAGTGAGACCAATCATAGTCTACCACGCAAAGAACTACTGTAGTGAAGCAAACCGCACCCCTACAATCAACTCTAGATGACACAAATCTCACCACAACGTCAGCATATTATTTGTAAACACTGTGTCCCCACATCCCGACGAAGTCGTATCCTTAAAGCCGACGAAGATCGGTGCGGTGCGCTTATTTGTTAGGTCACAATCAAGAAGTTACAAAACTAGACCCGGTTGTTCGACAGTGAAATTCTTGGCGTCTTCACGCTACAACCCTGTTGAAAGAGTCTGTTTTTAAGAAATTCTATCGAATGAGTTTGGCGACGTTTGAAGAATTGCTTTGTATAGTGGGTCTATATTTAGTAGTCGACTATTACCCATCTCTCCGTCGTTCTCGTGGAGTACCTCCTTATAAGCGGGCTATGTGAGGCTAATAGCGGTAGCCGATAATACGTTTTCCCGACGTAAAGTGCTGCACCGTTTTGCTGTGCCGCTAACGCGCTTGTGATATTGATAAGGGAGCTAGTGTGACACTTACTGCATTCTTCGAGGTATAATTTGCAGTGGATTGTTTTAGGTAACGCGTCATTCAATAACACCCACTACTATAAAAAGCTGTAATCTGAAACGTTTACGTCAACGGTTAGAATTTTATCAAAGCGAAAATAGCAAGGATAGCAATGTGCATGTTTTTCGAACGTGGTTGGTGATTGTCTAGCTCAGTTGGTATGTTTTTCAAAAGAAACGTCATTCCTAGCCATTTTGCTTTCATTTTAGGGTTTTGTTGGTGCATCAATATAAATCCTACTATTGCATAACCAACCCGCATACTAACGATGACCAATGCCAGTCACTAGGTAAGACAAATAGGGGCGCTGCAGGAGCCTGCTAGAGTATAAAGGACTGTACAGTGGTAACCGCAGTTAGTCTAGTTTGTGTGGGATGTTTCCAATTTTATAAACACGAAATAGTTTAAGGAGACTAAGTTGCAATACAGACCAATTTTAGTACGCCAAATACTTCCGATTTTAGCGACCTGTTTCATTGTGTGTAATATTGTTCGGTTTCTATTGCATAATACTAGCTGCATATTTTACGATATCTGTTTTTAAAATACCACCAACATCAACACGATACAATATAATGACATGCAAAGTTTCTTTGTGGCTATTGCAACAGACGCTTGATGATAGATAGCCTTGGCTATTAAACCATTAGATCTTTGCTGTACGTTTACTTCTTTACAGGATGTTTACTGTAACTTACAGTCTGTAAGAGACGGAAATTACTACGACCACGATCAACTTGTAGACTTGGAGTTTCAGCATCGCCCAGCTCGATCAAACGTAAGCGAGATTATTTTCCACATGATCAAAAAATGGTCAAAAATACTTGCACACAAATTAGTATCACTAAACCTGGGTGAGACTAACTTCCGAATGAGACTATTTTCCTGATTGCTATTCAATTAAGTGCGACATTACGAGGACGTGCTATTTTTAATTTCGGGAAATTAGTTTCGAGTCGGAATGATAGGTAGGAGTCGATGTGATGGGTGAGAAATGTATGGGACTGGATTCGAAAAAAGAGGTCCAGGCAGTTGGAGAGGGGCGTGACGGAAGGAGAGACGGGAAGACCTATTACGATCTTTACGAGAGTAAGGAGAATGTTTCCCTAATCCAGTAAAAAAGTACTGAATTTCCCCGACTGAAGAAGTGTTTTCGAAATTACAGTAGAAATCATTTAAGTTCGGTTTTCAAATAAAAGTAATCGAATAGCGAACTTAAACACGGTTATGACGTTTCATATTTCGTTTTGGTAAAATTGGAAACTGGAAAGTTCAGTGAACTCCACGGAGCCGCATATTCTCTGTAGCGAGTATATCGTATACATATTAAAAGCGATCCATTGATAAGCTTGCAAAGAACATAGTATTCAATCAGAGTAGTAATCCCAAATGTAGTGCAACGTTTGCCACGTATTGAGCGTTTGGATACAACTCTACAAATGTACCAAAGTTATACTGGGATCAGAAGCGACGAAAACCGCCCATAGAGGATTTAAATGCGAGTCCGGGACAAGTCCGCACAACCTCTAAATCATCTCATCCCACGGTTTTTAGAACATGAAGCTTAGCTTATGAAGTGATCTAATAACCTTTTGAAGATGTCTTTACGCAATTTGAGAAACCGAGTTGCCCCACGGCGGATATTGTTAATTGTTGAAATTTCTAGTGTTCTATCCTAGCGTTGACGTAGCTGTGGTTTATCCTGGGAGGCTAGATAGAATAGCTTTTCACACACGTAAATTCCAAATAGTACAAACCAAAAAATACCCGTGCCCCAACCAACCTTCCGTCGATACGACTTTGTACATGCCATGTACACACAATTCTAGAACTAAAGGTGTAGCGAGAGCGGAACTGTTAATTAGGCTACAATCATACACATGCTCAAATACTCACCTGTGTTTGGTCTGCGAGCCTTCACGTAAAAGTGCAACTCGTGTGCGAGTTGCTCCTTGCGCTGCATTTGGCTGATATTTAATTCAACCATTCGCCTTTGAGTTACAATGTTGTTTCATCTTACGAATTCAGATTCAGTGACCTATATATTCAGGCAACTAACTAACAATTGATATGATTATTATTCTCCACATTATGCAAGTCACTCACTGGATAGGATTGAAGCATCTTTAGTCAATACCCCTTTGTTGACATAGTCTGCTCTCCCTTGTAGTGTTTACGGAGGTAAGGTTTAAACATACCAACAACGAAAACGTTCGCTACCTGCTCAATTTTAAGTGCGGAACGAACTTACATGTTAACGGATTTCTACTGAATCTTGGATCAGGTCAAACCCTGTACTTTTCTACAACTGTAGAAAATGAGTAAAGTCCGACCGTAGACACCGTTTGGAACACCAGCAGACACCTGACTTGGGCACTGGTAGACACGAGATACCTGCAAATGATTTGAACAACGCAGCTACAAAATGTAGCCCACGTCAATTTGGTGTGACAAGCGAGTGTGAGTGTGGTAGACTCGAACAAGATTGCCAACACGCCAGTAGGCCTGCGAGACAGCCAGCACCGTTGCGGCTGTCCAAAACTTTGACACCGTACAAAGAGGCAAGCCATAGCGCTCCGGGATCTCCACATACCTAACTACGGGTAGACCTCGCCAAATCGTGCCGTTTTCACGTGTTATTACCGATGTAAGTAGCGTCACATCTAGCTGGAGGCTAATTTATACGCCAACATGCAATTGCTAATTGATTTGGCGTGTAAAAATCTAATGAAACCACCGTGATAATTTCTACAGGTAAATGCACCTACAAGCAACGGATACACCTCCTCCGTTGCCTTAACAAGTTCTATTTGATAAGCTACGCACCTGCAAAGGCAGGCGGCATGCTCGACAAAACGTATCAGGAATGAAGAAGTTCTCGAGGTAATATGTAACTCGACAGACGTACGTTATGAACTCTCGACACAATATCATCTGATTGGCAAATTATACTTTATTACGACACTCTCAACGACTTGGGGTTCTTTCTAGCTTTAGCAGCACTAATAATTATTGTTTGTTGTCCACACGCACTTTCTCTGCGGCACCAGCATTAAACGTCCCACGAACCCAAAACTTGAGTTTCTCCTTGTTACTACGCGGCAATGCACTGACTTGCCGCAACTTGGCCACCTCCATCCCTATTTTGGCCATGTAGTGTAGAAAAAACATCCATACAATCAACCATGTTTGATTGTTGGGGCTTCACTGTTAGAATAGTTTCTTCCCAAGGAAACGGTGGTAATTCGCTGGCGTGGCGTTGTCTCTCTTTTACAAGAAACCGCTTTAGTAGGTCAAATGCGTAGTCAGAATCGTGGACCCCTTCAACGAGTTGATGTGATTCAGAGCCGTGGGTCCCGGTTGCAATGCATTTTCAACAATTATGAAACTCCAGTGGTCTAGCCCTGATATGGGAACAAGCACAAACGGATAGGACGCCCATTTCACCTGTCCGTACGTGTCATTTAGACGTCCGGCTTGGTCGTCAAGGGCTGTAGTGACTTGAGCGAACTCGATTAAAGTCCTCTAATTGGTAGTGCACATGTAAATTAGACTTGGAGATCGGGTCATGTAGCGAATGATATAGCAATCCATTATGATTTCAGTCAGATATTGACCTGAAGCAAGGTTCTTGATATCATCGCCAAAAACCACTATATAGTCATTTCCATTGGTCCACACAAGAACGGCTTGTTCTTTAGAAAATCGCTTTCTAAAAAAGCCCTGAGCTGGAGGTAAAGCAACACTTGGTTTGGCAGGAGTGTCCAACTCAAACAAACTGTCACCCGCGTCACTTGACTCGGACTCAGCTGCCAACGCATCCTGTGCGTTATTCAAAATGTCCTCACCACCGCCTAAATCATCCATCACACTTGCCATTTCGTCCTCACCATCGCCCAAATCACCCATACCGCTGCTGCCAACGCCCAAATCACCCATACCGCTGCTGCCAACGCCCAAATCACCCACCCCACTACTTGCATCTGTGATTGGCCCAACTGCCATCTTTGAGTAAAACTTTAGAAATTCACGAGCCCAGCTTCTTTGACT
>NBNE01002015.1:0-10183 GCA_002215365.1 Phytophthora megakarya | reverse complement strand
CCTTGAATCGTTGGAAAATCTCATTCAACTGTCGTTAGAAGATAAACCAATTTCAAACTTACGAGGTCTTGGATCTGCGGTTAAAATTGATGGAACTCTACTTAGACAATAGCCAAATGGGGAGATTCAGCACTTGAAGTCTATTCCAAAACTAACAATGTTCGACTTGTCTGGCAATGAAATCACAACGTTTCCTGACTATCATCTGTACGCGGTGTAGCTGCGCCGTGTTAATGTACTCGATGGTGTAAGCGTATCAACTCAAAACCAAAGTTACGTGAAGCAGAAATACAGTGGGAAATTAACTTTCGAATTCATCTAGGAGAAATGTGGAAGTGATAATGTCACGCTGAGAGAATGTTCAGGAGAAAATCAATTTGGTCGCATTATTGATATGGATGCATCTTTGTGTCGAGTTCGTGAGGTTGGATCAATTCCTGGGAATTTATTCTCAAATACCCAAGAGATCGATCTCAAAAACAACCAGATCAGTAATATATCCGGACTTTAAGCATTACCTAAACTGAAAATTCTAATCTCAATCACAACCGAATTGAATGACTTATGTCATCTAGTCTATCAACCGATTATACTATGTGATGGTGAAGGAAAGGGGATACTTGCGTACCTCAATCTTGAGCAGGCTACATTTGGCATACAACCTAATAACAGATATAGCATCACTGGGATTACGCAACAGGTATGTTAATCCTGTAGCTGTTAGCATCGGAGACAGATCAAATATTATTCACGATACTAATATTGCAGGTTCTTCATTTACATAGCAATGTAATTGTGTATTTTGATGGGCTAGACTGCAGCACTGAGCTTGTGGACATCCGTCTAGACAAGAATCGCATCCGACAATTGGGGTCCACATTCACCATTAGCACTATGAAAACTGAAGGTTTTCAATCTGGAAGACAATGAGCTCAAATCGTTATCCAACTTCATCAATATGCTCAACCTAGAGGTAAATTTTAGTTTTACTCGTTCAGCGATTAATTACATACTGGTAAGTTGGGGTTGCTGAAACAACCGGATCGTTGATTTAGATGAAGTGGAAAAATTTACATGCAGCTAACCGGCAATTCTGTCACTACGAAGCACCTTTATCGACAACAGGTGCTGTGCAAACTTAATTCGATTGGAGTTTTGGACGGTAAAGATGTGTACAGTGACGAAAAAGAACGCATCGAACTTTTCTTTCGGCATGAGCGGGTATTGCAGCTGGCATGAGTTCAACCATTCCCGACAGACTTATGGATAACCGACAGGTTGTGTTAACGTCATCCTGGATCCTGACGGACAACCCTTCGTTGGCAATCCCCGCACATTCAGGTATCCCGTACAATGAAATTGGGTCTTTTTTCGGAAGGCTCCCACAACACCGTTATCACACGGACAAATGCTGACACCTACAACGTTTCCTCTTCCGGATCATGAAGTAGACCTCTCGATCGCGATCGTTCCAGCTAATACTACGACTCGATCACTATTGGCACCTACGAACAATTCATATGGCAACGGCACTGCGTCAGAAGTTCAATCAAATTGGCAAGTTGGTACAAATGGTGCATCAGGATTGCCATTAGCCGGTGCTACAGTAGCGTCGGCACTAGTACAAATTTTACCAAAAATATTGGCACATTAGGAGGTGAACCAAAGTACGCTGGTAGTAGTTCGAGAAGAAGACTGCTAAGTGTGCACTACGACCAAAACCTTGGTGAGTACATGCATTGAATTTGGCTGAATTGTATAATAACTTACGAAAATTCGTTATTGATTTTCGTTATTTCGAGACGAATGGCAAATTGGGCGGATTCCAGCTTCCTGTCGGTTTAGTGTCGTCACCAACAGCCATCCGGAGTCTAGCTGCAACGATAACGAGATGTACAATCGATTTGGTTAGTTGGCTCTGTCGCCTCTTGCTCTTGATTGAAGCAGGTTTCTCCGTACAAGTCTCGCATGCGGTTTCCTCCTTCTCCGGTACTAAAAACGAGTCCGATTTCGTGGCAATTCAATAGCAGAAGCCCCCGTAGACTGCGTCATGTTGAGCTGTGAGTTAGTATCAGGATGAGAGCCACTAATCGACGTAGGGAGACGTGCAGACAGTGCTATTTTAAAGGTTGAAGCGCAAATTAGCGAAGAAGACAGTGACATTTACGTGGGGGGGGGGTCAGGTGTAGAGGAAGATGCACCAGTGGAACCAAAAATGAAAGTTAGTTCGTCGAAATGTTGTATTTGTGTTAGGCGCTCTCGCCATACAAGCTGAACCTACAGCTTCAGGTACTTGTGCTTGCGAGCGCGGTGGCTCGTCAGGCATTCCTTGGTAGCAAAACGTCTTTCGCAGGGATGGCACATGTACACGGTACAGGCAGCTTGGTGCCCATTATGCACCCTAGCTGAGTTGAACACTTTGTAGCAGCTAGAGCATAAATGTTCTGTCCAAAGATAGAGCTGAGTGTGATTCGGTAATTATACCTTACCGAACACGGCTAAGTAGCAGTGTATACGTAGATTGCGAGTAGCGTAGGCCATACCAGCATGGACCAAATCTCCTCGGCCAATAAAAAGTGACAATTGGGGATGTTTGACGACTTTCCTGGCATCCTTCTCTGGCTCAAGAATGTTCCATCCATATGTTGCGAGTTTAGTACCATGTTCGATACCAATCATGACAATTCCAGGTTTCTTTGATGCGTCCAGAGGCCAAATCGCGGTCGCGAAAGTCACGATGGACTTGTTGCTGGGTCCCTCCCTTTTCCGTTACCAAGAAATTCCACGATCCAACACGGATGACCCAATCTGAATTGCCGTGTTGATCAGTTTTGAGTACATTCCCTTCAACCCTTGTTATCTCCTCTGACTGCAGTATCGTCATCTGGGAGCGATACCCGTCGTCGCCGTCACCGTCCTTGATGGTCTCGTATACGTCCCCTTGGCTCTGCTGCAGCAGCCAGTCAGAGTCGTTGGGGCTCATGACGTTCTCGACCACCGCGAAACCCTTTTCAAATACCTTAATCATCTCAAATGAACGAATGGTGTAGAATGTAATTTGGTTGTGTAAATTATGCCACATCACTATTTCGAAAAATGTGGCTATGGCTTGACAGCCAACCAACGTCCAGTTATATAACTAACTCTATAGATGACTTGCTATTGTACTAACTTGGGATACGGAGTAGGATGTAACACGCGGATAGATATGCTCTGCATATGGTCAACGGCATGTGCCGATATAAAATACACTATATTCGTACAAGTTGGAAGTAAGTGATCGCGTGGCCTCGAACAGACTGATCTTTGACACTGTCGGGACGTCACCGCTCAGTGGCTTGGTCACAGACGAGTACAACAGAAGGAGGTCACGGCAATTGTGGTCAGAAGCTGAACGGAGAGTTGGCGTGTACAGAAGAAACCAACGAATCCGAGCAGGCGACAGTGGTAGTACCACTGCGTCTCTGTCGAACTCGACAAAAACACGAAAAAGCGTACGAAAGGCTCGCGCTCGTGAACAGCGCAAGCTACGAGCGTGGTTGTCCATGCAATGGTATCCTGAGATCGCGTACGTAGCGTTCAAAGTATATTGGTGCCAATAATATGAAAACCATGGTGGAATACCAAATAGTTTGGTCATACGCGTTCTCCAACTCATGTCGTACTAGAATATTCAAAACAGTTTGGGTTGGGTGACATGACGTTGAACAATGTTACACACGCCACGCTTTGGAATTGCAACGTCCCCTCGTGGTGGTCAATTACCTGCATTAGAGTTTAGGACACACGAGAAGATATTGCTGCTATATTCCCTTTTACTGCTGGTGAACTGAATCCAGCACTGTCTGGTGTTGTGTGACGGATACCGGAAGCGCAATGTTAGGTGCTACGGAAACCATGCAAAATATTGCCAGCTGTCGAATCTCAAATTACGTACGGCGCGTCACCTTTGAAGCTCTTTGATCTCTGTCAGCTACGGGAGCACACTCCACCGACGCTTCACCTGTTCCTCCGAGTGGTTAGCCCATCTGATTTTTCCACGCCTTTGACCCAGGGCTCCGGTGCTTCACACCACGACTAACCTAAAACAATGGCATCTCCCTATCGTCGCCTTCACCACCAAAATTCTCCGTCGTCTGTCTTCACAACACCCTCGAGCTTCTTGTTACCCCTACTTGGTCCACTCTGAACAGCTTCGTGCGTCGCTGTATGCTGAATTCTCGCGTCTCCTGGAGCGACAACCTCATCGTACTTTCCAGAGCCGCATGCACAGTACATTGAGACTCCTTGTATCCCTTCTCGTATGGATCACCTTCCAGACGTCGTCCAACGTCGTATAATCTTTGTCTACGAGCTCCACCTTGGTCATGGTGTCGGCACGTGTCTCCATGCGCGGGTATCCGCCGAGGGTCCACTTGAATAATTATCGCCAGCTTACCATCGCCAGTTCCACATACTCCAGACCGTGAGGATCCTTTTGTTTTCAGCCGCGCGCCGTCACTATTCTCCATCAGCACGCACGTTCTCTACTGATCCTTTCCCGTCGAACCAACCAATTCACTCTGATCTTCCCCACCGGTAGCTTTCACCGCCAGCACCACTGCTCGATTGCGTTGCAATCTGCACCGCCACAGACCGCCACAGACCTTAGCCGTTCTGCCTATTGGAGCACCGTCATGTACGAGCCGCATCCTGGTGCTCCATCCACAAACGGCGATAAATTTCGTTGTCGTTACGTATTATCGTCCGCGACACCTGCTGGCATTGGCGAGTGCCCTGGCCGCAGTTTACCGTCCCCAGCCTTGATCACCTTACGTCGCGACTGGCAACTACCTCTCACTGTAATCGGCTACTTGAGTCGTTCCCGACGTCCCACTCTCCGTTTCCTTCCTCAATGCCATCCCGTACGTGTTGTTGTCTGCCATTCAGCAACTAAACTCCGTTCTACCGGCTAGTTCACCCGGCCCATGACGAACGAGTGATAAGCCACGGAGGAATATGCTCGTTGTCCGTTTTCCGATTTAGTTTCCGTCGCAGCGTCACCAAACGCAGTATCTGCCGCTCACGCGAGGTCCATACAACGTCAGCTCCTCTAGTTCTCCTCGATGCATCGTAATCGACCATCTTGAGTCGCATTCGCGGGATTGGACTGTCCTGATCCGACTAGCGTTGCGCCGACAAAACCTCCAATATTCAAGGTCGTGACTGTGTGATTGTCAAACTAGTCACCCCGGTGACGCTTGAAACGCGTTGTTTGGTGATCGGCATCAGATTGAATATTCGAAAAGCTCCGACCGGTTTGTTCTGGTACGAACTGAAACCCAGGTGAAATAGACTTCCACTACTCTGTCTCATTACCGGTATCCACTTGCTGACCCGCGGTATAGTACCGTGGTTGCTTCGGTGACGTACCCCACGTATCCAGAGATTGCATTTGTCAAATTGCTCGCCGGTCCAGACTTTCCGTGTCCATACACTGCCGCCGCCAAAACCACGGGCACACGCCCACTCTGGACCTCGCGTTTGTCTCATGCTGGCATGACCCACACTCCGTATTCTTCGATGTAGTCGTCAATGTGCAAGTGATCAAGTCGAATACCTCATCGAACGGCTGCGGGTGATGGTTACGAACAGGCATTGCCCCCGTCATACTTTCCATCTCCTTGAGGAACGCCTCGACGAACAGGTCTTCGATGACGCTGTCGCGTACGCATCTCTCTCAATCATTGTGTGTATTTAATCAAACGCTCTCCTCTCATCTGCCGTGGCTGGATTGGTCATGTCACACACACGGGATCTGTGCGCTGAGCATGTATTTTGCGTGCAACGGCTCCGCATCCTCGTTGCCGTTCTCATCCTATCCTACGGCTTGGACATCTCTCCCTTCACGTTTTTTAACATTTAACATAGTCACTTTTTTACCATTTAACATAGTCCCAGCCTCACGTTACCGCTCGCAACGTCACCTCACCTCGTTCGGCTTATTTCTCCTCTTTGTCCTTCGCCACGTCGCCATCCGCGCGATATTCTCGCACTCACTACAACATACGATCCACTCTTTACAACATGTTCCCGGTGGTGCATGTCACAAGGTCCGCCCAATATTCACCTCCTCAGGCCGACCCATCTTACACCCGGCGTATGTCCATCAGTCCTGGGTGAATATCTTGGAGGAACCATGTGTTTTGTATTTCCCAGTAGCTAACATATAGTCTAGATTATGATTTTGGGTCTTTGGCGAGGATACGACGGAGCTAACCGCACGTAGTTGGCATTACCGCAAATAAATAAATCAAATTGTACAATATGGCAACAACCTCTGCAAACTATTTTAAATAACGTAAGCGAAAAATAGTGTCCATTAACAATTATTTAGTAGTACCCGAAGGTATCAGGTCCCGGTCCTAATGAATGACACTTTTGTGCACGGCTTTTGTAGTTAAAAAGTTCATTGAACGCTATAATTTCGATTTGCCCGAAACGTGTCCAACATTGGATGCATGTATATCTTGCTTATTTTCAATTATAGATTTATTCCATCCATTGTTGCCGACACGCGGATCTGCATTTATGGACCCAACCCAGCATGCCGACGGACTACCAGATATGGACAGGCTACATAGAGGCTCTGGCACAATTGAATTTGTATCACAGTCGACACGGATGTCACTGGCGAATTACTCAAGCGTACAGAGCACAAAAGAAAATGCCTGAACATAACTTCTGGGATTGGCCATTGACAAAGGAGATATGGATAATATTGGTAGTGAAATGGACAGGCGTAAAATCCACGAGCTGATTTTTCAATGAGCCCAGTACTATCCTGTTGGATGTATGATCTTCCCCCGACCAGGGAAAATCGTGGCGGGTCGGCGATGTCTCTAAAACGAGACTTTCTGACTTACAGTGTCGATGAAATTCTTCTCCATTGTCGATCGGTGCTTAATTTCCGGTGTGTTGACCAACCTTCTACCTTAATTTGTCGTGAGGATGGGGAGAACAGTCGTAACTTCCACTCGATCATCGCGCTTCGGCTTCTCTTGCACTGTTCCCTGTTCCACTGGTGTCCAGTCGTATCAAGTAGATGGACTACATGAATGACGCAGTGTTACTGTCTTGAGTCGTTGAGCAACGTTATGTCGGATCGACAGGGGTGCTGCAACCGTTGTGGTTACCTACCACTCACCCCTTTGGTATTCTTTCTCGGACATGATATTTTCTAGGGTTTGGAGGCTGAAGAATTCAAACAATGAAAGGGGTCGCATCACATTGACGAATCGGTAAGATTTCTATGCTGTTTGACTGGATTATTGTGTACCGTCTAGTGCTGAGTATTGGTCCAGTGGAATTGCATATTCCACGGGATAAGTGGGTTGTCAGCCATGATATTATTTCCCAGAATCTTTCAATATGTATTGGTGCTTGTCTCTGTATTGTTAATGTTTCTTCTTTTGATAGCACCGTCATTGGTGTTTGGGGCCGAGTCATTTCACCTACTCGACGCCCATCATGAACTCCGAGCTTAGTCTGTCGTACGCCTTATTGAAGTCAAGTAACGAAATACCAAGACTCTCGTCAGGGTCTTCGGCTTAGTTACCCACGACAAGTTCAACTTGAGCTAGCATCATGGCTATTGACTTCTTGATTGTTCCCTTTGAAAAATCCTAGCTATGTATTGCCGATGAGGTGCCCTAACTAGAGTTGTAGCGAAGTGGCTAGTTCCTTCATTGCTATTTTTGGCTGGTTTGCCGGAGGGTTATTGGCATTTAGTCCTAGACATTTACGGATTCCCCTTTCTTCCTGAGAGGTATGAATTAAACATGAAGAAAATATTTCGGTGGTTGTCGTCTTTGTCGGATTTTGTTGCTGACCTTCGCAATAATAGATGGAATCAGCATGTCTGCTGTGTCTTTGCAAAACCGCTATTCAGGTCATGTTGCTTTGTGGCGACTGAATAGAAGAACCGGAAGGACATGTCCACAGACGGCGTAGAGCTGCTGCCGCGAGGGACTTACGTCGTAAAACGTCTTCCCCATCACCTAGGCGGGGGACTAGTTTCCTGTTTCTCGTTATTGTTCGCCACTGGCACGTGTACTGTAAGAAGCGGTGGTGATAAATTGTCGTGAGTTTCGTTTTGACGAGTTCATATGTAGTGACCAACGAGTGAGAACAGCAGGTGCATGAAGTCGAATGCGATCTCCTAAACCACACTTCCTGTAGATAAATCTGCGCCATCGGCGTACACGAACTTTTGCTCGAGGAGATGTGGTGGTATCTCAGGGTGATGGGCTAGATCTCTAAACGCTGCTTCTAAATGTACAACAAACGAAACGGGGGATAATGAGTCGTTTTGCACAGTACCGGTGTTGTTGTCGAACACATCGAGTGCTTTGAATCAACTTCTGTTAGTGGTCGCCCGCTGTGGGAGGCATATGCCGTGATGACGTGGATCACTGCTGCTGCTGGCAAAGCCGATGTCGTGACGACCGAGTTTGTAGATCTTCGTCTTTTGGAGACCAACTATGTCAATGTGGTATCACTGAAGGTCTTACGGGTGTGTGTCGAGCTGTTTCAATAGAGAGCCTGATGGCTGGACATTTAATGAGCCTACACGTAGGCGTTCGGTGGGGCTAGGTCGGTATGGGCGAGAAGTCACGTGTGGAGCTGGTACCGGTTGTGTTACTGGTGATAGAAAGGCTCTTAGCCTTTGTCGCCAAGACTGGAGACTCACAAGGGACTCACAGGTGCCTGCCAGAAGCGCGTGGAGAGCGCCGTTCTTGCGGCTGAGGACGTTACCATAAACCCTCCAGAACCCGGCTTCAAATACCGCTACTAATAATGGTCCCCAATCAGCTACGTTCCTTTCGTGAGGCACAATGGCAAAGTTAACCATAGGGACGTGCTGTATGAACGAGCTGTGGATCTTGATATGCTTCTTTTCTTGGACACAGTTTTATACCCGCGCAAACATATCGGTAATTGTCATCGTGAAGGATATTCCAAACCTCTTTTGCTCTGGGATTGGATACCGTGTGCTTCTTCTCCTAATATGCCAGCTTCGATTTTTTACACAACGTACATCATATTTGTTTGCTGAAGTACTAATGTAATAGTAATCCAACTACTACTAGTAGTGTACGTGTTTGAACTAAACCTACAAGATCGGTCATTACTTTCATTTAGAGCCCCAAGTGTATTGTAGTACTGTAGTATTGCAATCGTGTGTCGTGGGATCTTGTTCTCGAAGAACCAGCACTTAATACTGCACTCTGTGCATCCAATTCTTCAGCACGGATGCAACGTAGATGCTTCTGCATCTTGTTCTCCAGGGACCAGCACTTAGTACAGCACTTTGTGCACCCAGTTCTTACGTCCAGTGTGCTTAGCTTCATGTACGCACGAATAGCCACCGCAGTACGCACTGAACGCAACCACCGTCGCCAGAGACAATGATCCACCCAGTTCTCCAGAGCGTTGACAATGTAAATGCGGATTTAAGGGAGTTAAGTCAGGAACTATGTGGGGGAGAATTAGAAGATAAAGTGAACCACACTTGGGGACAGTATTTGGTCTTACCAGGTATAATCTGAGGATCTGATTTTCAGGCATCGCTGCTAATCCGTACTGGTTGACAACTATCCTCCTTGCACAGAGCTGTATGAACATCTTAGAAATACACTTAACTCTTAAAGATATAGTAGCCAATTAAATAGCTTTATTTATCCAGGTACAGGTATATACGGTTCTCTAATCCAATAAAAACACAGCGGTACTCAAAGATTCATGGCCGCCGGAGGAAAAGTCGAATGGGAATGACGGATGGGCTTGATGAGACGATACTAGAAACGATCGACCATGTAATGGTAACCCACAACTACGCTCGGTTTTGTTAAACGCTCGCGATATCATGGTTCCACGGGCGGGAGATCACTACCAAGAGGCTTTGGATGAGTACAGACGCCGTTTGGATGCAGGCGAATCGACGGAAGAAGACAATCCGACGTTGTGGTTGAAGGATTTTCTCCCGGAAATGTAGATTTCTGGTTGCGCTAGTACGTGACCAGTCACGTAAACCATGGTACACCCAACACACCCACTGCATCTGAGGGTGCGGCTATAGTGATTGATCAGGGCGCGGCTTTACACTGAGGTATTCTCCTTAAAACAAGGTGAGGTGGGTTTA
>NBNE01002013.1:0-10187 GCA_002215365.1 Phytophthora megakarya | reverse complement strand
AAGATGAGCCTGTTGCGTTGCATCCATTGCGTTGTGCTGCATACCGTTGCTAATACTCGCCAAATACATCTTAGTGTGTCTTCATGCTGCGTTGTACAAGTTCCCGCTGTGAGAGCTACTCTCCTCTTCAGCGAGTCCGGGATCGGGGGAGCTTTCCGTGCCGCACAGTACTCTCTGTACCCGAGAAGGTCGCTGTCGGTCACCTCAGCGCCACTCCAGTGTCTGGCCAGCCATTTCCAGCATATCACCGCACACGGACATTCCCAGAAAATATGACTCTGGGTTTCCTTATCTTGGGTACACGCTCTGGTTTTTCTGCATGTATTGTTTTGCTGTCTCCCTTCAAAGAATAGGTTTAGCTGTCTGAGGGCCATTCTGTACATGGTCCACACTTGGTAAGGTGTAAGGGAGTTATCATGGCTCCATAACTGTTTGGGCCTTTGTTGCTGAAGCCCTCGTTGCCACTGATCTTGTCTCGCCTGCATCTCCAGTCTCTCTATAACCTCGTTGATACCCCGTCGCAGTTCTGGCTGAAATCGTATGAAGGCTTGTCGTTTTAGTCCTCTTGAGACGTTTTTGTTCTTGACTAGCTCCTCCACTGTCCAAGGATACTGGTGAAGGCGCGGGTGCGCATAGAATGCAACTCCTTCAATTTTAGACCACTTATGCAAAGACTGCCGATCTTCCGTTGAGCTATTCTCCATATCTATCGCCCAGTTAATTCCGTTAGATAGTTGGCTGCATATTACTTGTACCTTTAACGTGCATTGTGTGGTAGCCGTGCCTGTAAGCTTTCCTGTTGGTCCTAACTGCCATGTCCAATCTCTCAGCCATTGCGGCGGGTGTCGTAATTGGAATGGTGGGTCATGCCTACCGTCTAGCCATTTTCGCGGAGATAGCAAGATGATTACTGTTGCCCACTTGCACATGGTCGTCTGACTATGCCGACGCCCTTCATTATTTTCCTGAGCTACTCGAAACGAAAATCGTCCGTCAGCTTCTTTCCTTGGTTCCAGCTCATCTAGGGTACCATCGCTTATTCGTGAAAATTTTTTCGCACTCAATAGTACTGTACTTGGCCCAGCAAGTCATGGGTCATCACTCCAGCCAAATGTCCCCCAAAATGTTTCAATGTGTCCCTGCCATGCTAGTCGAGGAAGTTCCACTTCAAGATTGAGTTGTATCACGAATCTGCCATCTGTGTCCCACCAACTAGTACAGAACTCTAAAATGTCTTCGTAATGATTCTCCACGATTTTTTCTCGTTGTTTTGCTTCATCGTCCGTAGGCTGTATCCATTCACTGATGAGTTGCATTCCCGGCTCTATTTTTTTGTTTTTTGCATTAGGTTTTCTAGGCGAAGCTGGCTTTCCAGGAGCCTTGAGCACCCAGAACTTCCAGGCTTCCAGATACACATCTGGTTTTTGGATCAGCCATAGCAATGCGTGTTTTGCTTGCTGTGTCTTCACTGCCAACGGGATGGACACCAGACCAATACCGCCCACCTTTTTCGGTAGGAAAACCAATCCTGGATTAATTTTGTGTTTTCCTCCACTAGTCTCCACGTGAGCTTGCCATAGAAAATTTTTCTGAAGACATTGGAGTTTTTTCTCCGCCCACTTTGGTAGTTGGAACGCTGCGGAGGTGAAAGTCACTGCTGGCAGCACTATCGCATTGAGAATTGCCACTCTGTCTTCGATGGACGTAGCAACCCGGCACGCTGTGGCTAATCTGCGCTGAATTTTGCGTAATCGATCTGCCCAATTTACATCTCTCAACTCAGCAGTCCCTACTTGATACCCCAGATACCTGGTAGTTTCCCCGTGCCTTAGAACTGGTATACTCCGAATCTCCTTTCTGTACGCGACTGCGGTGTTTAGACTTATAAACACGCTTTTTGAAGGCTGTACGCGGAGCCCCGAAAGCTCCCCAAACCTTTGCACTACCGTGAGCACCCTCGGTAGTTGCTTTGCCTTTTGCAAAAAGACGGTCGAGTCATCTACAAACGCAGAAAACAAGTGTTCGCGCTGCTCGATATCTCCGGGCACTTTGATCCCCGCAATATCCGAGGCATGTGCCAGCGCTAAACCCAGGATCTCCGCAGCTAAAATGAAAAGCAAAGGCGCAAGTGGGCATCCCTGCCTAATTCCCGATTCGATCGAGCTCGGCTCTGAAAGTTCTCCATTTACCATAAATCTAGCTGTTGTGCCAGCGTGTAAGTTCCTCATCACTCCCACGAATTCACTGCAAAAGCCGAATTTTGTCAGCACAGCAAACATGAATTCCCGATCTAGCGTGTCGTAGGCCTTTTTGAAGTCCAGCAGTAAAACACCCGCGCTGTCTTCTAGGTCCACTGCCGGTTCTGCAACTGCTTTCTTTAGGTGAGCTAGCATCATCGTTACCGTCTTGTTCATGTTAGGCCTTTTTGAAGTCCAGCAGTAAAACACCCGCGCTGTCTTCTAGGCCCACTGCCGGTTCTGCAACTGCATTCTTTAGGTGAGCTAGCATCATCGTTACCGTCTTGTTCATGTTCCTCCCATGTACGAAGCCTTGCTGTGAGTCCCCAATCAGTCTCCCAAGAAACCCTTGTAGTCTTGTTGCCAACACCTTAGCTACAATTTTGTAGCTGGTTTGCAACAGGGTGATCGGTCTATAGTCCATTGCGCTTGTCGAGTCGCCCTTCTTTCTCAAAGGGATTATCAGACCCTCTAAGAACGTTTGAGGTGGACGCTCACCATTCAAGATCGCATTACCTACTCTCGTCAAGATCGGCGCCATTACGTCTTCCATATCTATGTAAAAGTCGTTGTTGAGACCATCTGGGCCTGCCGCTTTTTCTCTATTTAGAGCTCTGATAGACTCCACTACTTCGTACACGTCCATTGCTGCAGTGAGGGCTGCGTTGTGTTCATCTGTAACTCGTCTCTCTGTCGGTACGATGGCAAACTCATCTAGCCTGCATGTTAGATCATGTAACGGGACTGTACGGTGACTTCTTCCTTGGATATCATTCCACTCTTGCGCAAACTTATCTGCTATACTGGACTCTGGTGCAAACACAGTCCCAGGAGTGGGCAGTATTCTGCTGACCGTTTGGTCTCGTTCCCACACTGACACTCGACGAAATCTCCGTCGTACACTACCGTTCGACCTTTGTAGCGCGTGTCCAGCGTTGAGTACACTGCTTACTTTCGCGTCATCTTCGCTTGCTTCAATAAGACCTCGCCGAGTTGCAATGCTGGCTCGTTCTCTCTTTTTTCTAGCTTTTGCTCTCCAGTATCTGCGCTGTTTCAGCCTCTTCGCTGTTCGTTTAATCGTTTTGACGCATTGTTTTACTACGTCGTCCCATTCGATATTCCCCTCGTCATCAGCTACCAAATCATCAACTATTTCCGCTTGCAACTCCGTCTTCACTCGTTCCGGGTTGCTGCTGTGTATGGGATATTTCACCCTTCTCGATGATTTTTTGTTTGTCTGGCGAAGCTCATCCTCTCGCCCCAAATGCATGATCACTGTTTGGTGGTCACTACCAACCGGCGGGAGCTGAACTTCAAGCCACTGAAACCGAGGTACTAACTGCTCCGATATGTACATTCGGTCAATTCTGCTTGCCGCTGTCTTTGTCCAGAACGTGAAATGGTGCTGCGGAGCCACCTCTGTATCTTCCTCTGCTCCCCCTACCAATACACGTGCATCCTGCCACTTCTGTTCCTCGAGAAGCTTTTCTAATTCTCTGCTTTCAGGTTTGGTGGAACCAGTATATCCTTTCCTGTCGAGCTGAGGATCCAATACACAGTTGAAATCTCCACCCATAATTACCGGTTTATTCTGCGGCCATGGCCATTCTCGTAGCTTTTTGAAGAATAGCTCTCGTTCTTGTTGTTTGTTTGGGGCGTAGATGTTAACTACAATACACCCTTGTACGTCCAGTGCCATCACTCGCTTCGTCCATTTGTGTCGTTGCCAAGGTTCGGACTGTTTTGCCATTGTCGGATCCAACAACATTCCAACCCCTCCGGTCTTATTCGTGTGTCGGCTCCAGTAAGACAGTCTATCTACTGGTCGTCGCAGGCCCCACACTCTATTCCAATGCTTTCGTTGCTTTTTAGCATCTTCTTCTGACGCAACATGAGTTTCCTGCAGGAGCCAGACTCTCGGGCTTGATCTACTGGGAGTCTGTTTCCATGCTGAATACCACCTTGTCCTTGTTTTACTTGCGAAGCCTCTCACATTCTGACTTGCATACCGTATACCACCATGTGCTCTTCCTTTCTCGGTCTTTTTAGATGTACCATAGAATGCGCCGTCCAAAATGGTTGCTTTCCCATACACATCCACACCTGGCCAGCGCTCTTCTGCTGGCTCGGCTGGAAATACTGCTTTAGCTCTAATTGAATTGGCTGTCATCACCTTCAATCTGCGCCACAGCATTCACGAAAAAGTCTCTTACTTGCGCCCAGCAAACGTCCTGATATGAACTGCTGAGCGCGTTGTGGTAGTTCGTATACTTCTGCATCAAGTTCAGGTGTAGCCGCACCTTGGCCGGCGTGCTCCTATCGTGTGCGACTTCTATGCCTGTCAACGCACATTCTTCTTCTGCATACATCTCCGCGCATAGCAGGTGAATTGCTCCCATTTTGCGGAGGTTAGGATCACAGATGTGCAATAGGTCATCTGTTCCGTACTTTAGGGATCGTAGCTTGTCCCAGTCATCCTTACTGTTCTCTACTGCGGCAATATCCTTTTCAGTGACGGCTGAACTCCATCGGCCACTCCAGCTCTCTAGCCACCGTTTCGTCCCTTGTGATTGTGAGTTTGCAGCAAGTGACTCAAGCCCATCGACAATGCATTCTCGACGCCGTGATTCCATCCACTTCGTAAGTGTCTCTGCATTCAGCAATTGCAACACTTTCTCCCTAAAAGGGAAATTTCGAAAAGATTCTAACAAGGCCTCTGGGGCTTCTATAGCTGCTTGTCTCCACATCTCACTCGACCCGTCCGCTCGTGGAAAGCTCACCGTCCTGGTTGGCCATGTCTGCTCAAATGTGTTCCACTGGTCTACCCACGGAGGCTTATTGTCAGCCTCTACTTCTGTTCGTGCTGTTGCAACTCCTGTTTCATGTTTTCCTCTTTTGTATGGCACCGCCGCGTTGTGATGATTGATTGTAGCCCCTCTCACTCTAACTTTGACGTTCGGCGTTGAAACATGCTCTCGTTTAGTATTTACTCGCTTCCTGTCCTCGTATGGAACCAGACTCCGCGAAAATTCGTTCGAACCATCAGGCGCTACATATTCCTCTTCCGACGGCGAATCTTCGTCTGATATAAATTCTGACACGAGTGAGCGTTGGACCCCGTCCTCCTTTTCGCCCGCCGTCTCATCAATCTCCATATCCAGACTGCAGAGTTCTTGTGGGTACTGGAGCGGGATGCCATGGTGTACGTATGCTGAATAATGCTCATTTGTGTACTTTAATACGATTGGCATCGGCAATTCTTCATCAATTGCCTTCTTCTTGGCATCGACAAGAAGTTGAATACACGCGCTTATCTCCAGGCTGTATTGCAGACCTTTGACGAAGGCCTCTTTGTCTTTCGTCCTCGTTCCAAACGTGAACCTTGTACACTGCCATCCTTTTACCCCCATGGCGTCCTTGCCTAATACGAAAATGTCTCTTTGCAGCAAATTCGCGGCAACTAAAAGTGTGTCGCTACACCCCCAATTTTTTCTTGGCACCATCTCCAGTGTTGCTTCCGCATTGGATGGAGTGGATGCGTACTCGTCCAGGTACTGCCGAAACATTTTGAGTGAGGTTGGCCTTGACATCTTGGGCCATCCTCTGTTCACTTCGGTAAGCGCCTCTCTCCTCGCTTGGTGCGGGAATTGTTTTTCCAGATTCGTTAGCGCCATAACGCGTATACCCCGTTTCAACGTCGCAACCATTTCTTCTAGAAGCTCTGGATACGCTTGGAGATCATCATCTGCCAGTGCTTGCGCCAGTGCAGTTGCCTGACAGTTGCCATTCATCATGGTCTCCACTTGTCGAATTCCTGCATTCTGCTCTACTTCCTTCCACGTGCCTGGTTCCGACGCATTTGGTGATGACTTGCGAATGTCCAGCCGAGCGCTAGATTCAATTTTCACGTGTCCCCTTAAAGCCTCCTCTACTTCCTTCCACGTGCCTGGTTCCGACGCATTTGGTGATGTCTTGTGAATGTCCAGCCGAGCGCTAGATTCAATTTTCACGTGTCCCCTTAAAACCTCAAGAGCATCTCGTTCTCGTTTGAGTTCTGCCATTAAAATCCCCGGATCTGCTATTTCTTCTTTTGATTTTTGTACCTTTTGGCTCTGATCCCTGCCGTCTTGCTTCTCCTCCTTGTTGTTTTCTTTTTCATTGATACCCGATGGGCTTTTGGTATCTACTGCATCATCCCCCCTTGCCCCTGAAACTGAATTCGTGGTCTTCCTGGCCGTACATGCCTGAATCACTACTTTTGGTCCTCTCCTTGGCGGTATTTTGATCCTTGCTCCTGCCGATTCCTTTGAACGGTACTTCTGCCCTTCTTGTTCTTGGGCCCCTTTAGTTATGGAATACTCACTCTCTTTCTTTTCATCTCGTTTCTTCTGCTGCTGCCTTTGTAGCCGTGCTTCTGCTGATTGACGGATGTCATCCATGCTCGAGAATGGCTTAGCCAGGTCCTCGAGCCCTGTGAGGTCTGCTTCTGTGACCGTTTTGGTGCCCATTGCCATCTTCACCTCCTCGCTCTCATTGCATTGCATCATTCTATGACCTTGACCTCCGCAGTTGAGACAAAGAAGTCGCAGCGGGGTTCGCGGATGTTGTAAAATGAGGTTATGTCCAAACCAGTGGATGCGCACTATTCCGTCCAGGAATGTTGGGCATCCTGCAAGCTGAAATTGCAGCTGCCATACTGCCGATTGATGAGCTTTCGGGTTGCACTTGTCTAGCGTCTCCATCGAGAACTCCATCGGAATGTGCTTGCGTAAATACGCTTTGACCTTCCCGATCTCGACAAACCTCGTCACGTTGTGTAATCGGATTTCGTACTCGTTCTTACGCACCGCAGTGATTCCGCTCGAATTCCGCTGATTCTCCCAAGCGTTTATCGAAGCCTTGGCATGCATGTTCCGCAATCCGTACACTCTTCCACGGAAAGGAATAGGCACAGTTGCCATTGTCGCTGCTGTTGCCCTCGTGAAGAAGTAGAAGTGAATTTCCTTTTTCACTCTGTTATAACTCACGGTTTTCAGGGCGTTTATGAAGTTGTACAGGCTTTGAGTTGCTCCTGGCTCTGCCGATCTTAAAATTGCTTCCACTATGGCCTTCGTGCTCTGCTGCGACGCATGTAGTTTGTCTCGCCCTCCTAATCGCAGTGTGAGTTCGCCTTCTACTTGAGCCTGAACTGTTCCATACAGTCGCAGACGTGTGTCCTCGTCCAGCACTTGCTTTACGAATGGTGGTAGCTCTCGGCAAGCGATATGCCCTTCAAGCATTCCTTTTATAATCGTCCATTCATCCTGCGTTCCTGCTCGCAACTGCTCCTGTCTTCCTTGCTCACTCTTTCGCAAACAAATTGACTCGAGCCTTTTGATGTCGTCATGGGCATACACCGACGGATTGAACATAAACGGTTTGAATTCTACTCTGTGCTGTCCTTGTGGTGGGTTAGTCTGTTCAGTAGAACCTTTTACTACTTGTGACCACTTGTCAAGCACTGGTGCTGGAGTCCATCTGAGCTGACTCGTTGTTTGGACTAGTATGTCGGATAACATTCTGGGTTCCGCATACAATTTCTTGCAGATGATCGCGACTCTCCGTTGCCAATCATCATACTGCATCTGCTCCTTCTCCTGCGCAACAGCAATGAACTCCAGCAAATGTGTGACCTCTGCGTCTGTTAGGTTGGGGTATCGTTGTTTCTGCTGCGGCACAAGGTGCGATCGAATTGGCAATCTCTCATGTTCAACTTTGAACAGAGCTTTCACCGTACTCTTCCATTCCACTAGGTATGTCCCCTTAGGGTGCGCTTTCAGAGCTGAAACTAACGCTGTCCAGATCTCGGCTGTCGGAATCTCTGTCTTTGACTTCGCCAGCTTAGCCTCTTCCGTAGAACTCGCCTGGCTGGCTTCCTCACCCGCTTCACCCTGCTTGTCCACCAGCAGGCTCTTCTCATCTTGACTCTGTTCGTCGTCCCCAGTTATCGAAGCCGCTTCAGCCTCACTCTCACTTCCGTATCTTGGCTCCTTCTTTTCGTCAGCTCCCTCATGCTTTCCTTGTTCTGATGTCGCACTTGCTCGCTGTTCCTTGTCATTGGCCTCTCCTTTGCTGGACCTGCTACCTCTTTCGTCCATTCTTTCATCAGCAAGTTGCCGCTCGTGTTCCTCAACCGTCGTCAGCTGCTCTTGCTGTTCTTCCTTGTCGTCCTCCTTCGGTCTTGAACCTCCATCCTCTCCTCTCTGTCCGGTGTCCGGTTGGAGGAGCTGAGGCATCAGCCCTTGCCTTAGTTGACTTGGTTTTAGTATACTCCCCAAAGGTGAAACCTCTGCACTTGTTCTTACTCTCGATCCCTCCAGCCTGTGCTCAGCTATTCGGGGCTTGCGCTAAAATCGAAATGTGATAACCTAATAATAGTCCGAATACTTTCAAAAAAGTCGCGCTGCGCACGAGTCTCTGATTCTGAAAAGGGTCCGTTATTTCTGATCAGAGCCTCTGATTCGTGTCTGATTCCTAGGAATCCAGGTTGTTCGGCAAGACGTCGAGTTACGACGACTTGGACAATGGCAGCGCATTGGGAGGGCCAAAGCCAACATTGGGTGGTGCAATCCCTGCAAAATTTCTAGGATGAACCAGGCATTTACCTGGTGCTTCTAGCGCGGATTTCTAACAGCAAAAAGAACGGATGATCATCGAGTTAGGCAGGCATTACGAACAATAAAACTGAAACTGCGATTTGTAATGTGCGTTTCTAGTTTTATAATCAAAGTTTGAGATCGTTTGATAAATGTTTAAAAAATTGTTCAACTACAAAACCTAAAATACCCTCTAATTTTGACATGGCTACGGATTTCCATTTAAAGTTAATATTTTACAAAAACATCTAAGCAAGGCTGACACTTCTAAAATCGATACTTAACCAAGAATTTTGCAGTCACAATAAGTTGACGAAAGTTCTGGATACTACATGCCAATCACAATCAGATACTCAATGAAGACGATTTCACTCGTAGCATTTGCTGCGTGCTTCCTGGTGTTTCTCCTGGTGTTAGAACGCGGTGCCTACGCGTGGGGGACAGAGGACGACGTGGACGAAGAGGAAGAAGACGACGATGAGTTCGATTTCGTCTCCAGCAATGTATTATCCTCCTCCTAAACCTTCCATTCCAATGTATCATTCGCTAACGTACCTAATAATGTGCAGCTAGACTTTGTGAAGTCCGACGACCTGGTGGAAGTCCAATGCGACGGTCAGCAGTGCGCAGCTGAGGGAGTGGACGACAGCGGTGACGTGCCATCCGTCATCGTGCGAGGACTTGTGACGACCAAACCCAAGCCCAAGCTCATTCTACAGGAACACGCTCGTTCTGCTACTGAAGTAAAGAAACAATTCAGGGGCGAGACGTTGGGCTACGTGACACCTTGGAACAGCCGCGGCTATGATTGGGCCAAGCAGTTCCGCACCAAGTTCACGTACATTTCGCCAGTGTGGCTGCAAGTGCGTGAGGATCCGGACCATGTGCCGATCATTACAGGCACACACGATATCGATGGCCAATGGGTGCGAGATGTTAAGTACGGAGTTGAGGAGGGAAAACAGCAGGAAGGGCCAGCTATTGTACCTCGTGTAGTCTACGAGCGCAACCGTCTGAGCACAGAGGACGTTTCGGTCATTATTGAGAAGATGCTGGCGTTGACTGACGAACACGACTTCGATGGAATGGTCTTTGAGATCCCAATCACGGAAGGGACCGTGGATATGCTGCAGCAAATGGCTCGTGCATTCCGAGCTGCGGAAAAATTGCTGATCCTTGTGCTATCGAGAAGTTCGAAGGATGTAAGTGAAGTATTTTATGGAGATGCTGTTGTACTTCATATTTAACTGGGTGGGTTTTTGTTCTTTTAGGGTGAACTGCCTGTGACACATGAACTTTTCGCTGAGTTGGCACC
>NBNE01002011.1:0-10188 GCA_002215365.1 Phytophthora megakarya | reverse complement strand
ACAGAAGCTGCACAGCCAGAACGTCGTCGTCGTCGTCTAGCGTGCCGAGAATGCCTTGGGCGTTTTCCCCAACCTCGCCTTGTAGGAGATTCGTAGTCTGTAAGATGCCGTCCATCTTGTGTCTGGGAAGGATTTTTATTTGAACGTTCGTTTAGTAGTGACCGGGTGGGACGTTGAAATGCTACGTAGAGTGACAGTTGCATACAAGGAGTTGCTCATCAAAAATTATACAAATATCAAGTACAACCGCTAAGATGGCTACATTCCATAGATCTAGGGGTAGGGGATTCTATTGACACGATTTCTATGCCCTCCGACGATGTATGCCGGCATAAGCCCCGACATATCTGCTGCAAATATGCCGGGTGGGTATGCTATTTATGGTAGGCGTCCAATGCACCTTAGTTACACACAAAAAGACAGGGTTATGTACGTTAATACCGCAACTTAGAATTATTATTGAGCTATAGATCCGAAACTGAACTGATTGCGCCATATAGTATTGTACCGTGAATAACATTGTTATTCACGGTACATACCCATAATTCGCTCACTTTTTGCACCTGTGGCCTATTGTACGGAATATACAGTAATACTGTAGAAAAAAATAGTCTAATCTAAGTTTCAAAGACAGAAATCAAATACTTAACGTGGGTGTCGGTCCACAAGTTATTTGACTACCTGTAAGTTACAACTTGTAGGTGGGGATTTCGTACAAAAGGAGTGTGCATATTGATGGGAATTCACTACATGTACGTAAAAGATTGTTGGAGGTGGGTGTTTTGATTTTGTATCAAACCATTCGTAGCCTGTACGAGTCCCCGACAAAAGAGTTGTGCTCAGGACGTTGCAATAGGCTTGAGCGCACATTCAATGCGACGGACAGTCGTCTGCAGCTTGAGTTTAAAAGCAGCGTCCTTGCACTCGATTTCTTGTGAAGCATGATCAACCACGGCGTCGATGCCACTTGGTGTGCGAACGTGAATTTTGTTCGTCTCGAAATCCAAATCAACGTCGCCATATTGATCCTTGAGAAGGCGGAACACAATCAGCAGATTCAGAGCATCTTGATCAGCCTCACCCAGTTCCCGGGCAGCTTTCTCCAGATCTGTCTCGGCTTGTAGATTTACTGATTGCTCGGACGCAGGTTCCTCAGTGCTATCCTTGTTCTCCGATTCAACCGGGCTTTCTTCATTCTCAACCTTCACGCTTGAGCCCTTATCCGTCGCGGCTTCATCGCAAGTATCTGTTTTCTTAGAGTGGTCATGTGGGCATGCAGCCGTAGGCTGTCCACTAAGCTTGAAACTAGCAGGACTTGCCTGTGCATGCATAGCAAGCGCGATCACCGAGTCTGCAATCATATCAGCCGTCGGTGCAGAAGTCCATTCCACAACAAGTTTCTCGGTGGCACCCTTGGCGACAGTGCAACGAGTCACAACCACTTGCTTGCACACCACTACACGATTTTTCTTCTCCAAATGCACCACATCTTCATACATCTGGCGAATAAACGTAATCAACACGTCAAACGAGTTGTACTCGAACGGCACATGCTGCTTCTGCGTAATGGTACCCGAAATGAGTTTCGTGTACGTGGAGAGGTCTTCTTTGTCCATCAAATGTGTCTGTGAATCGACTTCCACCAAAAGACCTGAGATCACAGTACCGTTCTTTGGTTGATCACTAGCTAGACCTCCAATAGCCTTCGCGATTTTCTCTCCCTTAAACTCGAGCACAATCTCCTGCATGTTAGCTGGTGTCGAAATGCTCGGGTGGTAGACCTTCGGGTCGTTAAACTTCTTGTTCAAAGCTGACTTCAAACGCATCATTTCGTTCTTTTCGCCGTGAACCAGCACGATATTCGGCGGTGTGAGTTTCTCCACAAAACCACTTGTACCCACAAAGTCTGCGTGTGCTGAGAACGAAATGTACTCCACTGTACAATTCATGGGGATGATACGACCGTCCAAAGCAGCGATCTCCGTTGGTTCTGAAAGAATCTTCTTCGCTAACGTGCCCTCAACGACATAACCAGGAATCAAACACGCATTGCGTTTGTCCGAGCACCAACGCTCAAAGAGTTGTCGCGAGACACCGCTCTGTAACATACCAGGACTAGCCATCACAACGGAGGGACCTGAATCATCAAAGTCGTCCATACTTTTCAGGTTGGAGATGTGTTCAAACTGGAACGGGTTGGAAATCGCGATCTGCTTACGAATACGATCGTTCATCATGTTGATGTACGTCTGGTACACGCGCAGTGCCTTGGCAGCCAACTTAGATGCAAAGTAGATGGGAATGTCCTGCAAGTCTGGATGGGCTCGCCAATGTTCATCCAGAATGAGCAGCAGTTCCTGTGTACGTCCCAGAGCGAACACAGGGATTAAACAGCGTCCTCCACGTCGCACAACAGCTTCCACTTGTCCTGTGAATCTTCCTTCTCGTTCCACCACAGATTGGTGCACTTGGACGCCGTAAGTGGACTCTACAATGAGGACATCAGGTGAGCAAGCCGGCAGTTCTGCTGCCATGAGATGACGGTCGTTTTCCAGCGAGTAATCTCCAGTATAGAGCACTTTCACACCTCCAATCTCAATGAGGTACATGCACGCGCCCAGCACGTGGCCAGCATTGTAGGGCGTGAACTTGATGCCGTTGTGCATCATTTCCTGGTGGAAATCGATGATCTCGACCTTGGCCACGCAGTTGTTCAGATCCTTGTCGTCGTAGATCTGGTCGTCCACCGAAATGTTGGACACGCGCAGGAAGTCGCGCAGCATCATCTGCATCACGGCCTTAGTGGGGTGCGTCATGAACACGCGGCCCTTGAAGTTCGTCTTCTCCGTGAAGTGTGGCAGAGCGGCCACGTGGTCGATGTGGAAGTGCGTGATGAGCAGCAGGTCGATCTCCTCGGCCTCCACGCCGTCGAAGAACGGCAGACTGCCGTGGCCCGAGTAGCCCGGGTGCACGCCGCAGTCCAGCATGATGGTCTTGCCCTTGAACTTCAGCACGATGCACGAGCGACCCACCTCGTTGCCGGCGCCCAGCGGCATGATGCGCATGATGTGGCGCTCGTCGGCGGCCTCTTCGGCCAGTCTGCGCTTCGACATACTGGTAGTCTTTTGATCTGATGGGTTGGCTTGTGTGCGGTGTCAGTATATGCAGGGGTTGTTGAGAGAGATGGCAGTAAAGACAGGTGGTTGCTTTAAGTGTGTGCACCACATGAGATACACTTTACGACCACTGGAAAAGAAGAAGTGTCTCCAGGGTAAGTTTCTTTGTAGGGACTGTACGGAAACATTAGACATACATTCGCTCGAAGAAAGTACCAATTGAACCAGACAACTGGTTAATAAGCAGGTTCAGCGTTGGGTTATCTTCGATGTGGGTGAAAATAGTGTTCCTTTGCTATAGAGGTTTATGAGTAGCGCTCATGCGCGTTAAGCTCTGCAACACTGTCGGACTGATACAGTATGTATCAGTATGTATCAGTCCAACAGCGATAAGCATACATATCTTCAACTCGCGAAGTTGACTTTACTGTATTGAACGAGCATGAAATCAGCAATTGGTTCAGAGCAAACTTTCCGCACCAGACAGGCTGCGGACAAGGTGCTCGTATGTTGCCAGCAACAACAAGCAGCTCGGTCGCGTGCGTTTCCGCATTACCTTCAAGTTTAAACATGATTAACTTAAGTATAATAACTGGCGGATTTCTTTCGCAACGACGCAGTTACGTGTCGGATACATGTGCGTCTTTTCATGATCGCTGCTTTTTCTTCAACCCAGAAACTTCAACTTTTTACACTTGCTTTCACTATACCTCAGAGTGATGGTCGCACTTCCAGCAGAGAAAACCAAAAGCTCAGAGAAGCTCAAGCCATGGAGACGCCAGGCCGGAAGCGCGCACTGGACGACGACGACGAGAGCGAGAACGTCCGTCTGGACACGCAGGTGGGGCTGACCACGTCCGCGCGCGTCACAGGCGCCGTCAAGAGCCGTCGACTGAGTCCCGACATAGGCCAATCGCCCGCGCAGTTCGTCGCCACGCTGACCGCGCTGTCTGGTCCCGTGTCGCCCTCTCTAAGTGTGCTGGCGCCCTTTATGAGCGACGTCGAAGCGGCTAGGACTCCGTCAGGCAGCAGCACGCCGTTTGTGGCCAGTCCGTTCGAGCTGCAGAAGACGATAAGGCCCTTGTTCTCTCTTCGTCAAGGCAGACCGGCGATCCCGACGCCGTTAATTACACCTCGCCCTTTATGAGCGACGTCGAAGCGGCTAGGACTCCGTCAGGCAGCAACACGCCGTTTGTGGCCAGTCCGTTCGAGCTGCAGAAGAGGATAAGGCCCTTGTTCTCTCTTCGTGAAGGCAGACCGGCGATCCCGACGCCGTTAATTACACCTGGAGGGGTATCAGAGCAGAAGACAAGTCCTCCAGCTCACTTAAGGAGACTGGAGGGTGGAATTGCGAGATCAGGAGGCCCTGGAGTGTCGCCGATGGGCAATCAGGAACAGAAGAGTCCCGTGTTGAATAGTGTCGCCGATGGGCAATCAGGAACAGAAGAGTCCCGTGTTGACTAGAGCGTTGAAGAGCCCCCTTGCGGAGCGGACATTGCCTACGGTAAACAGGGCACTTTATGCAGGAAAAGAAAGTTTAGTAGACTAATATTTATTTGCTACAGATTTCTCAATTTCTATCAGGACAAGATACCAGCAAGAGTCCTAGGTTTGGAGCTTTGGCGACTCCGTATCGGGTATCTACCGTTGCATCCGCAACAGTTAGCGCGCCGACGGTAACTTCATACTGATAGAGAAAGGATCAGGCCATTTGATAGCTGTACTGATGCATGTATCTGCGTTTTTAGGCACCTTCTTCCAAACAAGTGACCAAGAGAGAACCGTTCCCGTTTCCACAACGAAACAGTGAGGCAAAAGGGATTAGCACCCCTGTACTGGATTCAGAAGGGATTCCGAGCAATGCCCCGTTGCTATCGTTTGATGCAGATGATGTCTCCAGTGACGAAGAACTCATGGGCATTCCAGGCCCCGATATTCCCGATCCAGAGATTTCGTTTTCACAGGAAAAACTGGGAGATCTTTCTGTGACGGAAAACAACCTGGAAGAATCTGTTGTGCTAACGCTCTGTGATGGCCTGGCCAATAGTCTCACAAAAGTTGAACGAGATCGAATGGAGCTGCTTAATTTGTACACAATAGCGCTTGTCCAGCAGCCGAGTCCGATCATACTTGGACGAGATCAGTTTCAGGAGGTTTTTGGTGATAACATTCGTGGTGGAATGCTTTTCCATTTGAGTCGGCGCCACTGCCTGATTCACGTGGAAAATTTAAACTCACGAGACGGTTCCGCCAGTGTGGGCGTTAAAGTACGTGTTGAAAATACTAGCACCAACGGAATCAGGGTAAATGGCGTCCAGCTTAAAAATGGCGAGATGAAGGAATTGGAAATGGATGATACAGTCACATTATTGCGGATTCGTCGAGATGAGGTACGCATACGTTTGAATTTCGCGCTTTCACCGCGTTGACGTGTGTATTTTTGCTGGATAGGACGATGTATCGCTTGAGTACAAGCTCGTTCGATCGGGTACACCACGTGACAAAAGCAGCAGGAGAAACAGAAAAAGTAGACATGATGGGCGCTTCGTCAGACCGAGTGATAAGTTTTCAAGTGAGTTGACGGACTTGAGCAATCGGTACGGCTTGCCTCCAGCAGAAAAGACCGACGAAGCGCATTCTGCTTCAGGTCCAGCACAAGTTATCGTACACGAAATGCGTCATCACATCTCCTCTGGTCCATTTTCTCCACCTGATGTCCCTCTCTTAGAGGAAAAGGAAGTGGAAACAAGCAAGCCTGAAGCAGTGCAGCAAATTCCTATACTGACGCAAAATATTCGATGTGTACGACAACTTGCCTAGTAATATTCCTAAAATTGTCTAACGGCTGCGTGTCCCCACAGACAATATTATTTGCTGACCAGACCACGCAAGATTTTTCGGAGTCCAGCCAACCACTCGAGGTTTGTCCGATATAGAGACGTTAATTGATTGCTGGAACATTTTCTGATCGTACTCTGTGCGTGTATTCAATGTTGTTCAGGAAGCTAACTTTGACTACCGCGAAGAATTGTCGGAAGTTTTATCGGCGTTTGCCTCAATTCGTAATTTTGACGTGCGTGCCAATCCGCTTTTTACCCATCTTATTCTAACAAGTTTTTCCTGAAGGCATCATCTTACCACTGTGCTACAACAGAGACGATTCAGGAGGCTCTAAATGATGACAGTGATGTTTTATTCTACACCGGTGGAGGAGACGTGGAGCATTTGGTAGTTGAAGCCCCAAACGGCTTGTCAACACGCCTAGAAAAAGACGACATATTCGAGCTCTTCTCTAAAGGTTAGCAATTGTTGATGGCTTGGTGGTATTTTCAACGGTATTAATTTGTTATTTGTTTGAATTAGCCACAAGTAGTACCACAAAACTCGTTGTTGTCATTTCGCCATCACTAGAACCAGGTGAGAATTCATGAGTAAATCGTAAGGAAAGTTTGTATATGTTGCTAACACTTGATATTTCTACCTTGATAGCATTTTTGCTTGCTGAGTGCGGAGCACCGCACGTATGCTACCTGAGTTCAGCTAGCAAGCACTCTTTGCGAGTTACTGCCTTCGTAAGGTGCAGTCAAATTGATTTTCTCGATGCGTTTACACCGGATTATGATCTCTAACCTATTCTTCTGCTGATTCAGAGCTCTGTTCGCCGGTCTACTTAAAGGATTTTCGATAGAAAAAAGTTATACCCTGGCAGAGTTTGTGGCACTCAACGACTTGCTACCGATCGTTCGACCTGTCGATCAAATGTGCAAATTGCTGTCGAGTTCAAAGCAACACAACGTCCTGATCGGGTCGCCAATTAAAGATACAGTCGCTACTGACAGGAACGTGATTACCTTGGTTAACGCTCCATTCATTCCCGTTTTGGCAACGCATTTTCTTGGAAGAGATGTCGTTGTGAGAAAGGTGCTGTTTCCTTGCACGTCTCATACGTTATGATTGTACACTATCCTCACGAGTTGTTGATGCTTCAGGTCAAGGCTTCGCTGGCACGAAAAGTCCGAGTATGCAACATTTATGGAGCCCGCGGCGTGGGAAAATCTTCAATAGCTATCCATTTAGCTAGAATGTCATATCGCACGAGAGGCTACCGAAATGGCGTGCACTACTTCGCAGTTGATAAACTCGTTGAGAACATCCAGAACGGCATAAAACCTGCATTGATCGACTCTCAAGACGAAGATTATTCTCAACCAAATGAGCGAGAGGACGCTTTGCCCAAAGTTATTAGAGGCGTCGAAACGTTGTTACGTTCACTGCCTGAGTATGTGATTTGTTTGATCGCAAAATGGTCGGTAAGACTAACCACGGTACTCATGATAGGACGGATCCTGCCAACTATCCAACTACGTTATTGGTTTTAGATGGCTGCGACGTTGTGCTTCCAGCTCTGGAGGTGTTTGTCCTAAACATTGTTCGGGCATTCCCCAGTATCCAGGTACCGTACTACAATTTTCGAATGATGAATCATGAATCATTAACAAAATGTTTTAATCGCAGATTCTGTTAACATCGACGGAAAAACTGCAGATTGACATCGATGATGATAAAACGTTGACGGAAGAAGCTATACATGTTGAAGAACTTGGAAAGCTGGATAGTGCCAAGTTGTTCTTCAAGTTAGCGCGAGGTCATCTAACTTCGAGGCAATTTCGACAGCGTACGTTTGACTTCTGTCGTATTCACCAACCTCTGCGATCAGCTGACATCCTTCTTGTTTTGTGCTGCTTCAGACTTTTCCGATAGCAGTATCGAGACCATTTCCAACGACGAGCGCTTACTCGCTACCAAGGGCAATCCATTTCGGATATCACGACTTGTGTACGAGCTCGAATCGCAGCTGACCAACATCACCTGAAGGTGATGTGCCCATAGTTGTATTTTATCACACCTGCATCTTACATTTATGACGGCAAATTCAGGAGAAGTAGCAAGACTGGTGGTAATGTGCAATTTTGATCGTATCATAATTCACACCAGCAACACTGTTTATTCTTTTAGCTATGCATCAATCACACCAGCCTGGAAGTGTCGAAGCAGAACACCAATGTGTACAAGAACCTTCCCCGTCGACACAGTCCTCAAGCGACACCTCTCAGACCATGCTGCACTGAATAGCACGTCATCACTCTTGAGCTCTGTTGTACGTCCAAGGAGGTACACATCCAGCTCTTCTTTCGTTGTTCCAAGTGGACGCCACAATGAAACCCAGAGCTTGTGTTGACCCGCAGCAAAAGGCACCGGTGCGAAGCCATACCCAACAACGTGCAGCTTCATGTTGGTATCTGCTCTCCACACTTGCAATAGTAGCTTGGGCCATCCCTGAAATGCTGACGTTGCAAAATGCAGGTCAATAGGATGAGACCACACAGCTACATCTGGATCCGATGTCCATGGAGCAGTCGACGGATAATCAAGTTGAGTTTGTCCGAACTGATCACCAGCAATGTGACTCCATCGACTGCCATATTCGACGCGCCACTTGCAGGTCAGGCCCCCAGCAGTCCCAAACCCATGACCACTGACAATCTCGCCGATTAAATGAACTTCTGGCTGGTACGCGGGAGGCACATCGAGCTGTGTCAGTCGTTTCTGAACTCGGGGAGCGTTGTATGGCGATTCTGGTATTGGCAAGGTATCGTCGGGATCAGCTTTGTGTCGACGCAGCGGAGACAGGATATTCGTTTGGTTGTCTTGATCGCTGCCTCCACTGGAACTATCAACTGCTGGTTGTTGACGCTTGCCACGCTTGTTTTTCTTGTCGCGCACCCGAGGAGAAGGAGAATTGTCACGACTAGCATTATTGTCGCGAGCAGGCGACAATGGAGCTTTATCCTGGTCTTTCTCGTCATGGATCAATTCCTTTTGATTGTTCGACGACTTGGAGCTGTGGGGTATTTTCCAGCGGCTTTTGCGTTTAGGAGACTCGCCTGCATCACGTTTCGATGAGGTGCGAAGACCCTTTTCCGTAGCGACTGGATCTGCACTTGGATCAAGTGCTTCATCGCGAGCTTTATCTTCTGGCTTCTTATGTACAAGTTTGGATTTCTTCTCGGGCTTCGGGAGCTTCATCAGTCTACAACATCAAGATCTCAGCACCATTTCCAAACTAGAAGATTGCAGCATACTTTTTCTTCGGCGATGCAGATTTCTTGGGCGATGCCTTCTCTTCCTGCAGATTGTCCCTATCGGAAGGTGATTTCCGTCTGAACGCGCGCGCAATGGATCTTCGAGGCGATGCCTTCGCTTCAGGAGCAAAGACATCTCCTTCTTTGGCATCTTGAGCTTCAGCAGTTGCATCAAACCCAAGAGCATCCTCAGTCTTGGCTTTCGTCTTCTTAATCTTCTTCACCTTTGTCTTCTTCTCCGGCGACTCTGCATCACTACAGCAAGTTCACATCTCACTCTCAACCAACACCTATGGCAATCCATACCTCGTCGCTGCATGTTGCGCTCGCTTCTTGGGCGACGCCAGCTTCTTGAGCATCTCAACAGACGTCAACTCAAGAGTCGGGCTCCAATGAACAGTGTATTGGCCGTGGGTTTAGAAACCTCTATCTCTATCCCTAGTTCTTCTTGGTGCGCATACGCAGCGCTTTCTTGCGCTTGCGGTGCTTGTGCTTGTTCATTTTCTTTCGCCGCTTCTTCACCACACTGTCCGCCAAGTAGCCGTCCATCTGCCGCAGCAATTCGTCCACGTCCGTCACGTCCCGCAGCGGTAGATTGTCCTGCAGCGAGCTCAGCATACCTGGCGTGTCCCACAGATCCTCCGAGCAGGCCAAAGCGTCCTCCTCCGCCTCCTCGTTCTGCAGAGGGAAGCTGCCCACTTTCCACATGTGCGACGGGTCCGCTCGCGGGTACTTGCGCTGCCACAGCGACGCGTCCTCCGGCATGGGGAACGACGGCGTCTGGAAAAGCGCGTCCGGCGCGCGCGTCGACATGAAGGCGCGACACGCGCTCACCTGCGAAGGCCGCAGCGCGCGCACACAGCGAGCGGCAGCACGCAGACCCGACATCTTGGCAGAATTCTCGCTAATGGGAGGCTGTAAGACCGTCT
>NBNE01002010.1:0-10194 GCA_002215365.1 Phytophthora megakarya | reverse complement strand
TAAAGCAATCCCATAAACACCCTGGTCGGCGATGTCTTACCCTGCTGTCTCGATTTGTTTGACCGGGTTGCCATCAACAGAAGCATGTAGCCATATCCAATTCCACAATAACTGTCTCTGAGAAAACAAACTGCTCGATCATCATACAGTATGTAAGCGCATCGATCAGTCGCAGAAAACAATGGTGTTGCGATTGAAATCGTTACTGTAAAACATGCAACAATACCAACGACACTAGAGCTGGTAAGTGGCCGTTATGATAGTTAATTTGTACTCGTGGTCGTTGTTTCGGTGTTCCTACAAACGTACAGTATCTGATCTTCCGGGAAAATGGCTCACTTGCACACAATGCTTACCTGTTTACTGCCAGTGAATACGCCACGCCCTGCCGAAATCACAACCTCATGACAACTTGTACAAGATGATTGCAATTGCTATTGTACTCCAGCGTTACGCAAGATAGATATCGCTTACGGTTCTAACCTGCTTCTGTGCCTTCTCCTTTTCTCGGTATTGGTTACGCCTCCAGCTATACGAAGAGCTTCCCCGCCATCGATTTAAGGTCGCTGAGCGAGTTCTTCACGTTCGACTGGAGCGACCTGGCTGGTCGTCCATCTCCAGGTCCAGTCCACAGCTTGGCCAGCCACTCTTCCAGCGGTGTGAAGTCAAAAATCTTCTCCATCTCCTCTCGTTTCTCCTTCGACACGTTCAGACACTGCAAGTCTGACACCACTTCCCAGTCGCCTCCACTCGTGGTGGTAGCGTCCGACACCAACAGCCAATTGGCTTCAATGTCCTCCTTCGTGCTCTGCTTGCAGCACGCTTGTGTGCATTCCGGGATCTTGACCACCACGCCTCGAGCCTTTAGATCAGCGTAGTACGCGTCCCACTTCTCCGTCGAAAAGTCGAAACACTCTGCAAAGGCTTTCAACTTGCCGTACGAGCTCCAAGGCACCGAAACTCGACCGGACATGACCATTCCAGCAATTTCCGTAGCCGTTGCCTCTCCTGAGTACATGTACAGAAAGTCTGCCAGACTCACGTACACCACTGCCACTTCCGGTAAGAAAGGGTCTTGCGGATGCAACGTGGTATTATCCACTTCCAAACCTAGAAATTGACACATTGACAAGTACTTCTTCAATTAACGCAAATATGTTGCATATTACAAATAAAATTGCATTACCTCGACGCATGTCGATGGTTCGCATGCACGCGAAATTGTCTTTGTCGTCAGGAGACGCGCGGAACATGAAAGTCACCTATTGCAGACACAAATTGGTTTGAATGGACTAAACTTCGGTATACTGAAGCGAGTAACGTACTACGCCGCGGAATTCGCCATCCGGGAGCCTGGCAAAGCGCAGGAAATCCATGAGCTCGTTCAGTTTGGCCACGAGGCCCTCGCACACAGCAGCCATGACGCTTGAAGAAAGGCTCGAAGTTGGTCTCTTTGTCTCCAGTGCTGTTATTATCTGAGAAATATATTAGTTGGTTGGATTGGATGATAAAGGTTTTTAATTATCTTCCAATCAGCGTTAGATAAAAGGAGTCAGAAAATAGTCAGACACAAAGATAGAATAGTCAGAAAATAGTCTCGAAAGTTGAAGTTGGCGCATTCTAAAATCTGGTTCTTGGTTTAGATATCAAAAAATATCTGCGCATGGAGCGACACCGTCTCAATGCATTGGTTATACATACCAGTAACCTCCTAGGACGACTTGTGGAGCGATCCGTGATACTTGTCGAGGCAGTTGGACGCGATTTGGTCACGTACTGAAGAGAGACAACTAGATGCCCGACTGAAGATGAGAAAGTCTTTCGTGGCGAATTGCAATACGTATGATACACTGGTTTGCACGCAGGTGCTGAAGAATGCGCTGTCGTCCATGGTCACGGTATGGTCGCTAATGCTGGATTTGCAGAGTTCATGGGGAGATGGCATTGTTGACACTGTCGCAAGATACAGCAGTGGCGGTAATTGAAGTGCGCAAGCTTGTGGCTGGATGAAAGGAAAATGTAATGTAAGTTCAAACTAACTTCACGCACTATTGTGCAAAATGTACACGAGTGAAGAATTTTATGTTGCACGACACAATCTAACTGATAAGTTTTGATATGAAATGCCAATTTGGTGATTTAAGTCAAACTTAGGTTTGGCAGACAAACTGGATCCAGTTTGGAATCACTTGTAGCTGTCTTAATTGCCTTATGTGCGCTGGCGAAGATCATCACTACAACCGAAATACTATTGTTAGTTCTAGCAAGAATAGGAAACAGAAACTGAATTTCCGAAATTAGTGTCGTGTTGTCGGGTGTTAGAACGAAAAATGATTTTAGAAGCTTGTACTACAGGACAGGACAAGTAGATGTTCCAGTCGTAGCGGGTTGATAATGCCAACTAGGCACTCTAGAGGCAGCAGCGCTCTTCCAGTGTAGCGTTCACCAAGCCACTTCCTTCCAAGGAATCGAGTGCTGGTAGGTCGATACTGTCGATTTCCGAAGCTTGGGTCATTCCGATGACGAGAAGAAGAGCAGCAAAGAAGACGAACTTGGCCATGGTTGTTGTTGTCGAGGCAAATTGGTGAATGAAGAATTGAACAGAGCATGATGAAGGTTTTCAATTGTAGCAAGAATCTGGTGCAATACTGAAATGCTGATGTTACTGAAGGTACACCTACCAATTCCACAAAATTGAGTGGTGTGGATAAAACTACCTCCATTGGTACCAGATCTGAACGTGTGGAGTTGCAACCGAGAGGCTCGTTATGAAAATCGACTAAAACGTCAGCTAACATTCATGGCAACTTAAAAACTGAACTGGAAACAGGACGAATAATCTTCCTCATGACCTCGTTTGCACTTGATTTCACGTCCGATCGAACCATCGACGCAGTTCGCACTTGTTTGCAATGAAAATCGACTAAAACGTCAGCTAACATTCATGGCAACTTAAAAACGGAACTGGGAACAGTAACAATAATCTTCCTCATGATCTCGTTACGTCTGACCGAACCATCGACGCAGTTCGCACTTGTTTGCGCCAAACACACCATCAGATTCTTCATCCTCCGATTCGACTTTTGCACTGTAAGGACATTCCCACGTCGAATGTTTTCCCAATACACGACAATGGCGACAGACAATAAAGGCATCGCGGTGTGCATCACCATAGAGTGCGCTGCCAAACCGTCCGCTAGGCAGTGCAGGTCCGTCCCGCGTAGATTCAAATATCGTCGTCTTCGTCGAAACTTCGACTTGACAGTGCACTTTTCCATTCTTAATCTCGGGAGTAATTGTGAGATGACGTAGCGCTCTACGACTGCCCCATTTCCTCAGAAGCGCTCGAAATTCTTTCGAAATCACTTCGCTACGGGCGAGTGCATAGGATTCTTCCAGCGTAGATGATCGACAATGCACCGTCGAAGTTTCAACTGATTCCTTCATCAACATGAACACTCGCTGAAGAGCGTCACTCCAGACGGATTTCACATTCTGGCCCAGCAATTGCAGAAGTTGCCGCATCTCGTGCTTCTTACGCAGCGGAAGCGATAAAGCGAACTTTGTAGGTGAATCGATTGAGGCCCATAATTCATCATCTTCTTGGAGTTCGTGAATGAAGCCTCGAAGTGTCTGCACAGCGGCAAAGCGCTTGCTCGGATTGGCTTGAGCGTTGACAGAGAACAACGCGTCGGTGATCGAAGCGAATTGCGTGCGCAGAGTTGAAATTCTCTCGTTCGTGTTATCCTTGACGCGTTCAAAAGCTCTTTTCACGTCGTCTTCGTGCGTCTCCTTGAGCTTCTTCAGATGCTCTGTCGGCCATCGTCCAGCAAATTTAAGCAATTCTTCTTGGTACGGCTTGATATCTCCATGGCACTGAATCAAATGAGAACCGGCCTTTACCACTACCCACTTGGCAAATTCATTCTTGTCAGCAAACAACTCCAGATAGGACGTGCGATTCATGATTCTCTGCCGATTTTTGACTGATGTCTGTGGTCAGGCTTCAAGTTTGACAAGAAATGACCCGAACGTTGTACGCTACTTTCGATGATTTTTCACTTTTCAATTCGAACTTGCCAATATGGCCACTGCGAAGACGAAAACCTACGTGAAAATGAGCAAGGGAGGTGATGTGCCGAAAGCACCAGTTCCGAAAACGAAAACTACCCAGACCACTGAAAAAGCTGCTGCAATGAATTCGCCATTACCAGTCACGGTAATCGCAAAAGATGCTGAATTACAGAACTTCCTCGACAAGAGAAACAACTCGTTCGCACTTCCGGGATCGACTATCGGCGTGTATTTCCCGTTGGCTAGCCAATGCTATTCAGACGCCAACCAGGACGAACGTGACCAAGTGATAGCTATTGTGATTTCCAGTACTGCACCAGATGAAGGAACAGCAGTGTTATTGATATCGTCGCTGAGCAAAACCCGAATCATCACAGGGTTATCTACCTTGTTGGAAGATCCGTCTGTTGTGAAAGTGATGTACAAAATTCACCAAGCTGCGTACTGCCTTCATACCTACGGGTTGGAAAACCCTACGCTCGTGAATTGCGTTGATTTGCAGTTGTTGTATGAGAGTAGAGTGAAAACTACCGTATTGAACGCGGATATGAACCAGATCATCTCCTACTGTTCTCAGGAACGCAAGGCAGATCAAGCACAGACCCTTCATTCGTACAAGGCATGCCTTGATCGATTGACAACCATCCATCGAACAAGTACGCTGTCGGCCAAAAGGAAACAGGCGTTAGCTCAAACCGCAAAGTTGTACGCTAGTTGCTACACTGAATTTCGACTCGATTCGACGCAGAAAACAAATTGTGCTGCTATGACTAATACCCGGTGGTACTTGTCTATCGTGAATCAAGGGCGTCCTGCAATTTGGTTTGACTCCGCAGCTGATAACCGACCACGAAGTCTCGAATGCCTCAGTTTTGGTTCTGATGCATCCACTGCTCTGCACATTCCAGAACTGGAGCTCCACTGCGAGTTAGAACCTCTACTGGACCTTCTTCCACTATCGTATCGAGACGCCATCCTCAATATTGACAACTATCACTCTCGACTTGTGGATGTCGTCGTCGATGAAGGCAAAATTCCAATTGTGTACACTGGCAAGAGGCAGCGTATTGAACTCAGCCAAGATGAAGTTTCAAAGGAGACCATCACGGAGATTTTAGTGAAACTCGGTGGAGAAATGCGGATCGGCAATGACAACCGAGCTGGCATCGACAGACAACTACATCGAATCTCCGTCATGAGAAGCAAGACTGACGACATCTACGCTTACACGATGCGAGTGGGTAGAGCACTACGAAATGCGGCGTGTGTACTCACAGATCTGTTGTTGAGTAGTCAACACGCCAACAAGTCTGTGTTGGTGCTGGGTCACCCTGGTAGTGGGAAGACGACGTTAATCCGAGATATGGCAAGATTTGTATCGGAAACGAAGGAGAACGTGTGTATCATTGACACGTCGAACGAGATCGGGGGTGACGGGTTGATTCCGCACAAATGTGTAGGTTGGTCTCGTCGAATGATGGTAAAGTCACTGGAAGCGCAGGCAGGTGTGATGGTGGAGTGTGTTCAAAATCACACGGTGGAGACGCTAGTTGTGGACGAGATTGGTCGCAAACCTGAAGTGTTATCTGCGTCGACGGTGCGCCAACGCGGTCCTCGACTGATTGCAAGTGCGCATGGTGACTTTCGTGCATTGATCAAGAACCCGGAGTTGAAGGGGTTAGTTGGAGGCTCCCAACAAGTGACAGTAGGTGATGCTGAGGCAAAGGCATCGAACAAGGGCAAATTACAGACGCAACGTGCTGGCAACCCGATTTTCGATGTGATCGTGGAGCTTGATCATGTTGTTCGTGGTCGGTGCCAGATCATTTGGGATGTGGCGAAAGCGGTGGATACTGTACTTGAACATAATTGTTATTCGTTTGAGACTCGTCGATGGGATGTAAACACACGAGGCGTTCAAGTGATCAGAAACTGATCAAACGATCCCGCATGGGGTTGACTCCATCTAGGAATACAAGTAGTACATCCCGATATTAACGAAATCTTTGAATTCAGCTACTTCCATGCAAATATATGAATCGTATCGTTTCATACGATGCTATAGCTTATCCTATATACTTAAGTATTGCTTTGACGTGTAAAATATTTTTTCGCTTTCCCTTAAGTTCCGCTGAGATGAAACCCATATTTATTCTGCGATCATAGTGTATTTGTTTTACATACGAACTAATTGGACGAGGTTCTGAAACTTCGAATCTGAATCGAACCCAGCTTATCAATCAAGCGGGGGAAAGATTGAACTGACAGTTAATGACGATATTCAGTTGACCAAGTGGTCGATCTCTTTGCAATTATCATGAGGCTGGAGACGGGTCAAACCAAAAAAGGAAAAGAGATTCTAACGAGGGGTTTACTGTGTGTGGAATAAATCCTATTCGTGTTATATGCGTCAGCACTGAGTGATATGTACAGTAATTATGCTAATCGCACTTCAAATTAATTTGGAGTGCTTTGAAAATAAAAAACTGCATTTGAGTGGTTTTCGAGTGCTAAAACCAAAAAATGAGGGGTTGAGCAAACTACTTATTTTTACACAAATGCCTCGTACTACCATTGAAGACGTTTATGTAAAAATAAATAATTTGATCAATCCCTCAATTTTGGGTGTACTCGATGGTGCCACGATTCTGGCGTACAATTGTTTCTACATGGTACCGCAGTCGCATTAGTCATCGCAGTGAATATTCCGTGGAGCGCCTACTTTCCTTTCGCGATTATCTACAGCGTACATCGAGTGCTCGAGTTTTGGCTGTTTGTGCCATATCACCGATTCCCGCACTACTCGTGACTTTGGCTATTGATTGTATTCCGCTAAAACCTCCATCTGACGGATGGAGAGCTAATTATGCAGTTTGGATTCGGCAAACGGTGGCGATGTTTTTCGAGGCATTGGGTGTGGTGTTGCAGGTGAGAGAAGTTATTCTGACAGGAACAATTTCGAATACCAATGCTGTTGGAATTGCACTGGGAACAGCGGTTAGTTGTGTTTTAGCGACCATTGTAGTCGCTGATGCGTGGATATTTCCTATTCCTTTTGGATACGTACTTTTGCTGAACTTGTACGTTTTACTTTTCTCGATTTGTATGATTGTGGGAATTGGTCCACGGGTGTTGGCCAATTCATCGTTGTTGCGACAACAGATTAAGTCGCAATTGTTTATTATCGCCAATCAAGGTATCGTCGCCGTGTGTTATCCGATATTCAGTGCTGTATTCAACCGTCTATCAGCCACACAACAGGAAGTATTCATATTCGTGATGCCGATAATTAAGTTTTTCACGAAACAGAATATCGCAAATGCTGCAGCGAGTTCACACGAGTATATTGGCCCGATAGTGGTTTTTTCTGTGGATCTTTTCAACGTATATTACGTTGCAATCTGTATGCAATCAGCAAAGTCGATAACAACTACCTTAATCATCATCGCGATAGACAGTATCTACGTTTTCTTCGCCATTCGTACCATTTACAAACGAGTGAACCCACTTCAAGGAAACAATGAATTCAGCAAGGACGGATATGTTCAACACTTGCTCGGACTGCTACGTAAAGTGCGTCAAGAAGAACATTTCTCTCGGTATTCAAAACAACGAATTCGACTCCTCGCCCCATTTCCTCTTCGACTTTCAGACGAAAGCGATGCACTACTGAAATCTTTATCTAAGACTACTAAGTTCTCGAATACTGTGGCTGCATCCCGCAAAAGCACTTCCAAAGTTAGTCAATCTACAACGAGACAGCTTATGAAAACCATTGCTGTTCAACAAAAGCCTAATCAAGTTAGTCCGTCCGTTGCGACGAAGTCTGTAGCACACGAGCCAAAAGTTATATCGCAACCAAATGTTACCAAATCTCCTGCTACCCAACTTAGCACCACGTTACCATCCAAATCCAGCGAAGATATTGTTTATGATGCTCTTCAAACACTTTTTCACTCCGAGTACATTCTCTTGGCCAAGTACATTAAGTTTGTGATCCCAATACTGTATTCACTATACCTGATGGTGCTATATCACCTTCCAATTGCGATGTATTATCCTCACACAGCATCGCTGACATTCCAAGACTTGATGAGAACAGTGGACACGATATTGGTGTATGCAGCGATTGAGATGTTATCATTTCTTCTTCTTCTTGTGTTGTTGTGGCACAAATTTGGATTTTCTCCTCTGTACCAATTGGCGTTTGTGTTGGAAACACAGGCTCCAGCGCTGCAGGGGTATCTGTTCGTGTGGACCATAACAATTTTGCATCTCACTCTGGCACATTATGGTAGGAAATGTTACGCGCTTTCCCAGTATTTGTTGTACTAAGCTATGTACTTGCAGGTGTTGATTTTAATATTCGGGTTACATGATGACGACAAGTTTCACGAGGAGCACTCGGCGGCAGCGAGGTCTTTCGGTTCGACAGCTGTCAGGCAGTGTTCGACCGAGACGTGAACGCAGCTCGCAACATTTTTCACAAGAACATGGCATTGCTCTTGTAGAGCGCTCTCATGCACTACCGGCGAAGCCTTCGTCGCGGAGTCCTGTCCACCAGCGGTTTTTTACTTCTGGTGGGCGGTACAGGCCCACGAGTGCTCACAAAACGAGGTAAGATGTGGCTTGGTTAGTTTACAGGAGAAATGTCGTCTCTACTAGGAATGGATGTAAGATTTTTAAATTGGCATACAACAGAGCATTAACATTTTTCTAAAGTGTCGTTTTTGTTTATCCGTGTTACAGGTTTCTACGGCTGTTCCTCCACTGTCGGCTTGTAGTGCTCGAAAGTGTTGTAGCCCTTGTCGCCCATTGCAGCATCCCAGAAGTACTTGTATTCCGGCACGGGATTCACAGGCCAGTCGTTCTGGAACCGCTCAGCCAGGTCGGGGTTCGAGATGAACAGACGAGCAAAGCCCACGAAATCGGCAGCACCACTACGAACAACACCTTCAGCGGTATCGCGCGTGTAGCTGTTGTTGGCCATGACATTGCCCTTAAACGCCTTCTTGGCGTCGAACACATTCAAGGTGCGGCTTTCAGTAGAATAGCCGAAGCCAAAGCCATCCAACATAGCCAGGTAAGCGAGTCCATGCTCTGACAGACGCTCGAAGGCGTATTTGAACATCTCGTTGTTGTCTTTGCTGCCCATACCCCCGAAGACGCCGTTTGGTGACAGACGTACACCGATACGACCGGCAGGGAATACGGTCTTCAGAGCCTCCACGACCTCGTGGAGGAAGCGGTAGCGGTTCTCGAACGAACCGCCATACTTGTCCGTGCGCTGGTTCGTCGCTGACTGCATGAACTGATCCACCAGATACCCGTTGGCACCGTGCACCTCCACACCGTCGAAACCTGCGCGCTTAGCGCGAATGGCACACTGGCGGTACATGTCCACAACTTCAGGAATCTCTTCAGTCGTCAACGCTCGAGCCTTCTCGAATTCTGTACGCTCGCCGCTGGCATTGCGCGTCGATCCTCCGACGTATTGAGTAGCAGAAGCAGACACAACTTCGTTCGTGGGGTGGAAGGACGGATGCGACTGACGACCCATGTGCCACAACTGCAGGAAAATCTTGGTGTCCTTAGCATGCACGCGGTCTACGAGCTTCTTCCAGACCGCCTCTTGCTCGTCCGTGTATAGTGCAGGTGCACCATACCATCCGAAGCCCTGCTCCGAAATGCCGCAACCTTCCGTGATGAGAAGTCCAGCACCGGCACGCTGCTCGTAGTAGACGATGTTACGCTCCAGAGGCAAGTGGGTCTCAGGGTCCGAGCGCGCACGAGTCGTGGGGCCGTAGACAATGCGGTTCTTGAGCACGAGGTCTTTGCTGAGTTCCAGCGGCGTGAAGAGCTTGTAGTCAGCAGTGACGGAGGGCATCTTGTTGTGAGAGGAACTTGGTGAATTGGAAAATGAAGGACTGGGGATGGAATACCCTGTAGGTGAATGAGGGAATTGTTGTGTTATCCTGGTGGTTGACGCAATGCTGACCGTGAGATATGTTTACATACTGAAGCACCTTGCATTCACGTGATTACCACTACGATCTGATGACGTTTTGGGATGGGGAGCAAAGTCGACCACCGATACGCGTAGTGATTTGCTAAAATTCA
>NBNE01002009.1:0-10199 GCA_002215365.1 Phytophthora megakarya | reverse complement strand
CCTTCTCGGGATAAACAACCCACATACAGCAGTACCTGGAACGCGTACGGTGGGGACCAGTATCACCAATTTGCAACAAAGTAGAACACTTTTCGTTCGCAGCCCGTGAGCACCGGAATCCATTGTCTACAAAAGAAGTGGCAGGCCGGTACGTCTCGGAGCAGCTCAAGTGTAGTGTGGGAATCACTAACATCGACCTTAATACAACTAAAGTTGACGTTTTTTTTAACCTCTTGGAAGCGATCCCGTGATATACTGTACCTATGTGTACATTGCAAGGAATCTTTTGTAAACTTACACGTTGAAGTGTAGCCATTTCATTTTTTGACCAATCGCAGGGAAGCATTTTCATCGTAGATGGAGTCGACTTCTTGTCTGCGCTTCGTGGATGTCTCTGCGTGGGATCCATCCTCTCCAGAATGGCATCAATTGCTGTTACAACTCCCAGAACACGAACAAAAGCAAGTGACACGCTTCATGTTTGCTAAGGACCAGAAATTGGCACTGGGCAGTCGCCTATTGCAGCGACAGCTCATCCACGAACTCTTCGGAGTAGAGTACAACACCATTAAAATTGTACGCACACCCGAGGTGCGTTGTACATTGCAATAAATTAATATTTATCATTAAAATATGGTAATTGACGTCCTGTGTGCTGGCAGAATAAACCCTATTGGAAGCGACCAGCAGAAAACTCCGCTCCTTCATGGAACTACAACGTCTCCCATCACGGCTCCATCGTGGCGATTGCCAGTGATTCTCGTGCTTTAGTTGGTGTGGATGTGGTACGACTGACCGATCGACCGCATCGGAAGACGTCGATGGAGGAATTCTTCAACGCTTTTGCTGGTCACTTCAATCCCAACGAGTGGAAATACATTCGTTCAACTGAAGATGAAGACAGCCAATACACCCGGTTTTATCGACTTTGGTCGCTAAAGGAGTCGTATATCAAGGCAATCGGTATTGGTTTAGGCTTCTCGCTGCTACGGGCCGAATTCGTTCTCAAAAGGGATTCAACGTGGGAGCTACTTTTGGATGGACGATGGGCCAGGGACTGGCATTTCACGAGCAACCAGATCGACAAACAACATCTCGTCAGTGTTGCATATGGACCATTTTCAGCAGTGTGGAAGCCGGAGACGAGCTCCATATTCCAAGAATTAATTCCTAGTGTGTCGCCTAGTGGCGGCACTGAGACGGTCGAATCCTGGCAAGAGTGGAAACTGCACGATCTGCTCCGTTGATATTAACACTATTGCCGCGGTTAAATGTCCTGGCAGGAGAAAATACGAACAAATTTGCAGAATTCGTAGCTAGAAAATGAAAATTTAGATGATCTATTCACCATAAATGTTCATCCTCCAACTGTTCAAGGCTTCACTATGCATTCACCGAACTTCCTCCTTGTCTTCCTCCATGGCGTCCATGAGTTGTTGTAACTCTTTCCACAACGAATCCCTTGCCTCTCCCTCGACAGCTCCGTCCAACTTGGCGCTTCGTTCCTCGTCATCCTTGGCGAACCACACTTTGGTGATGTGTGTGTCTCCCTCGGGCACTGGCAGTGCGTGCTTGTCCTCCAGCCAAATAGGAGGTCCCTTGGCCACTAGACGACGCAGCTCAGCCTTGCAATCCGCTTCCTGGACCTTCTTCATGTACGTGTGGAACTGCGACGATAGCAGTTGCTCCACCACATCCGAGCAGAAGAGCGCGGGATGCCACAAACCACTTGGTGCCGTCTGGAACTCGCAGTAGTTGCCGTCCTCCTCCGTGATGTCATCCATCGTTGCCATGCATTCCAGGCCTGCTGTGGGTTTGCCGTGTGTCATCGCCATTGAGAATTCCTGACTTCTGGGACAATATTGATTCTTGAGCCAATCTTACGTAAAACGTACACACAAGTTATCAGGTATTTTACTTGAAAAACAGCACTCGTAAGTAATTTATTCAACTTAAGCATCTATAAAATATTTTTCGCGGTCATACATACATGTACTACAAATGTAGTAATTGCGAGGTGGGACGCACTTCCTTCGTCCTGCATTTCTACAATAGATACGACCGAATTAACCGCCCATTTTAATGAGCGATTAACAGTTTAAAAGGTGTTACCATAGGGTATCCCTCTACATGTATACGATGGCCGATCGTGAAGCTGAAGGTCAGGCGAGATTAGTACGCTGAGCTGAGAGTCAAGATACCACATCACTTCGTACTTCCTGGAGATGTTCGCGCAGTCCATGGCAGCAACGATGTTGCATTCCGATCGGTTAACCAATAACCACTGAACCACGCTTATACAGTGCGCGCCGAAAATATAGCCGCACCTGACAAGTGAAGCTCTTGCGGCGAAAACCGAGAATTTCCTGCAAACTAAGGGCCCCGAGGCCGTAATAAATGAATAGAAAACTTATGCAGCAAACGAAGTTGGAAAAGACCAAGTCGTCTTGGAGTTAGGAGGCAAAATCTAGTTTTACGTCGGGTCAGAATTATAGCCGCAGGTGGGTAATTAAAGTTCACTCACGTAATAAACAAACTTGAAGGGTTATTACACGTAATAAATGAAACCGGTGGACAGCCTTTTGAAAGCCCTTTTTGAATCAATTCCTAAAATCGCGAGGAGACCGAAACGGATGCCACGAGGCAAGCAGCTAAATGAGGTGGAGTGCATGCATATAAACGAGCTCTACAGAGCCGGAAAAAGCAACCGAGAGATCGGAAGGCGCATTGGGCGCGACGAGAAGGCTATAAGGAACTACCTGAAGCGCGGGAAGGCTTCGTCGTTGACGAAGAGGACTGGAAGAAGACCGAAAATAGTTGGCCGGGAGGCCAGGCGCGTCGTTCGACTGGCGATTGTCCGAAACTTGTCCGCCCGAGAGATCTCGCAACTGCTCCCATCGAAACCGAGCAAGTCTACGGTGCTCCGCGTACTACGTAGCAAATAGATTTTGCCTCCTAACTCCAAGACGACTTGGTCTTTTCCAACTTCGTTTGCTGCATAAGTTTTCAATTCATTTATCACGGCCTCGGGGCCCTTAGTTTGCAGGAAGTTCTCGGTTTTCGCCGCAAGAGCTTCACTTGTCAGGTGCGGCTATAATTTCGGCGCGCACTGTACTACAGTCCGTAGTCTTCTATAGAATATTCACACCGATTACAGAACAACCGTGTACAAAACCAATTCACTAGGTCGACGTACGATAGTAAAGTTGCAACAAAGTCTAACTGACTGTAGGAATTTCAGCGTAGAAAGAAGAAAATTGGACGTGGTCTTCGAAAACATAGTTCATGCGCCTACTATGGGTTTTCGGGTATTTATCTTTAAGAGCGTGTAGGATTCACAACATTCAGGGTGTTGTTCTTGTCTTTCTTAAGAAGTTCTTGAACTCTTTTGCCGTCAGTAAAATTCCCCCGTCGGTCGTCTTTTCAATCTTACGCACCTTGAACACTTTGTTAAGGACACTGACCGAGTCCAATCCCTCGTCCTTCCATTGTTGAAATAACTTGGTTTGCAGGTCTATCGCCTTTTCACGCGAGGGTTCGAGACCTTTGAATCCCAGAAGCTTGAGCGCAAATTTATCATCTCCACCAAAATGACTCGATATTATCTTGATGAAGGACTCTTTAATAGGCTTTCCTTCGTTGAAAACCGTAGTATAACTTTCGAGCGTATCCAAAGCTCGGCTCAGCATTATTGCCTCTCCATAGTCATCTAGTTTCAGCAGCTTATAGACGTCGTCAATGGACTTGTCGTCCTTCAGCCACATTTGAAATTGCTCAGTTTGGAGCTTTGTGGCAATGTCTTTTTCGTCACCACTCTTTGCTTTTTCAAGCATTTTAGCAACCCTAAAATCGCTGTATTTCGCCAGAAGTGTTTTGATCAATGATATATCATTGTTACCGTATGTCAATTTCAGGCTTTTGACATGATCATCCAACTTCGGCAAGGCATTGGCGAGTTTATCCAGTCCACCGATCTTCGCTACTTCGACTTCCATCTTTTGAAGGAGTAGCGTTGTCTCAAATTCAGTGGCTTTCTTCATCGTGAGATGATTCTTCTTAGCCTCCCCAAGAAACGACAAGGCATTGTTTTCGGTGCGAAACCCTTTTGACATGACATTTAGGAAACTGTCCTTTTTGTCTACCTTTCTGTTGAAGAATGTAAGGTATTTGTTCAAAACTTCAATTTTCCCAATGCGAAGAACTATATCCCCTTCGTCGCTAATTTTGAGCTTCGAGAACACGTTTTCGGGAAATTGTCTGTTCTTCATCCATCCTGTAAACAGTTCTGTCTCCAATTTGGTTACAACACTATCCATATCACCTGCTTGCCTTGCACTCACAAGCGCTTGTATCACAGCGTCATCTCCGTATTTTCCGATTAGGATGCCAACAACCGAAATCTGCTTGGAAGAGTCTTTGCCTCTGTTCAACTTGTCGACATGTTTCCGTAGTTTCTCCAGGTTTGAGCTTTGAAGTGCTGCCTCGACATTGTTTCCAAGCTGTGAAGCGCGGAATTTTAGTTTTCCTGCTGTAATCGCATCGATGAAGAAGTTCGCTCTATCTTCTACTTCGTTTCCAGTCGCTTGGTACGTCCTTAACAATCTCTTGTGGTCAACATCTTTCTGGTTGGGGAATTGAACTTGAGTTGGGAAGTCAGGCTCAGTGATGTGAGAGGGGGTAGCGACGGAGGAACTTCCGACGCATGCCACAAAAGTAGTAACAGTCAGCACTACGATTGAAAAAAAGCGCATCGATAGTAATTGCGTACGTTCGAATTAGCGGGCGAATTGAGGAATGAGTGGAAAAGAAAATCTACAAACAAAACACGATTGCGGTATTTGACAATCAAGCTTCACAATTGAGTCATAGATGATGTTCCCTTCCCAAGTATCGTAATCAGGTTTGATATTGATAACTGGTACAGACGTGCTTAAGAATGTTCCCACTCACCACTTGGCGCAGCTCTGCTTGTGGTTAAAAGTAAAGGCTTTCACATCAAAACTTGATAATGAAAAACTTAAAAAAACGTTTCCAAACCTATGGAACGACACAGCACTTAAGTGCGAAAGGAGAACATTTCAACTTCATGTTGTGACGAGGATGCCTATCCACCTTTGATGACCGTAAGGTCAGCTTCGATGTTCTTGACATCACCGTTAATTTCAACAGTCAGCTTTTGGTTTGAGTGGAAATAGATACTGCATACAAGGCACACACTAATATTTATATGTCAGTTGGTGGATATCCCATCAAGATTAAGGTAGCATTTTTGACCAAGTCCACCTGCACCGCACCCGCCGTCGATTTCGCTGTTAGGCTGATCAGGTAAATCCCACCAGCGAGGAAACGCACTGTTCTGTTTCCTTCCGTCAGCTCAAATTGATATTCATTCTCCTTTTCAAGATCAACCGGTATAAGATTGTAGCAATCATCGAATTCTTCCAATTTAGCCGAAGACAACGCCAACTCTGCGATGCTCCTATCTGTAGACTACGAAATGCTGTTTCCAGAAATCAATGCGGTCAAGCACAACAGACTTCAGCTGAAAAGCAAACTTTGCTCTCCATCCATGAAGTAGTTTTACCGAGAGTTCCAGCAGTTCCGTCATGTTTCTTAGAATATACCGGGAAGAGCTGACGGAAATGGAGGAACGACTGAGTTCAATTTACAGTACAAATGATGACCAATTCTTACCGAAATGTAGTTATCGACAGTGGTATTGGGAAATATGTTGTATCATGTTTGTCCAAAAATCCTGTGCGCTTGCGATTAAAAGAATGTTTAATTATTACCCAATTTATCTTTTATGGTAAATTTACCATTGCCTTCTCGACTCCAGATTTTCTAACAAGATAAAGATCTTCTCCGCCATTGACAACATCACGAAACAATACGAAGCTGCAGGAGGCGAAGCAAACGCCGTAGAGCCATGAAAGCAACTTGTTGTTATGGACAAAACTACCAATGCCGAAGGAGTTACGCGTGTCGGAAAAAAGAAAAAAGCACAAACACAACACAGTCACACTGGCTCAAATTGAATTCTCCATGGGGGATATTTAAGTTGAAGAATACCACGACTCACGGTTGAATGACGTTGAGCAAATTTCAGTGTTGGCACATCGGAATGTGGTTTAGTTTGTAGGCGATCGAGTGGGATTCCGAGCAGCCATTTTTCAGACTTTAATCGTCTCTCTTATCATCTTTATGCAGCTCAATCTGAACCAGAAAGGGTTTCAAAACTTCACTGGTGGCTTCTTCTTCCTGGTCATCAAGCGGACATTCCGAAATGAAGTACATGGTCGGCTGGAGGCGTTAGTAAGTATTGACACGGTAAAGAAGAGAGAAAGACAATCCCGGTATAACACTTTGGGAATACGTTTGGCTATACTACAATAATACAATCAGTTTGTCTCATGTATTATGTGTAAAGGCTAAAACACTGTGTTTTGAGTGTTGCTCCGGCCGACATGTTTTACAATGGCCGGCCGGTTATCTGGTCTCATATTCAAAAAGACAACGAAGACAAGTTTCAGTTACCTGAATTTCCCCCGTTGCCGGAGTACATGTACACACAATTAACCTCACAGTGAGCTTCATATTGAAAAATTACCGCACGAGAGTTGATGGGATACCCACCAAATATCAAGGACACTATCATGGGTGTGGCTTGTTCGCAGTGCCTACTTTGGCTGAGTGTTATCGTTGAAGGTGCTCCAACTGAGATTTTCGCTGACCTTACGACCGTTAAATCGGATAGATTGATAGATTTCTCCTCCAATGGAGTGCATCAGCCAAGGTGGGAACACCACATTCAGGTTTATGTTTTCGATTTGCCGGCGAAGACTTCGTCATCATGGATGGCAGGAAACATATATTCTGGATATGTGTCAACGGACGATGGTAGTGGCGACATCACTGATCGCGAAACACTACACTGTAACTATAGTAATTGGTGCCAACCAATATATTATCGAGTGTTTGACTCTTGTGCTTCATCATTACTATGCGTTGCGCTGGTAGAACGCTTTAACCATGTTAGATCGTATATATTGTATTGTACATTACTACGTGGACAGTAGTACAGTATTGGTAGTCGAGCTGAACCTTCTTGTAGCTCGATAAAACTAGGACCAATATCTTTATATTTTCTTCTAATTTGCAAATCGATTCAAGCCATTTTAGACTATTGGTGTTGAGACGTAACAAATTATGATGCCTAATGTACAGATACCTGGTCGCTGGTACATGTACTACCCGTCTTTTATATTGAGGCAGCGCAAGACTAAGGCTCACTTTCCGTTGGCTGTTCGTTAATTAATAAGTACACTATAGCCCATGCACTAAAGTATTATATTGTAGAGTAGTGTACATAGAATCCATGGTTGATCATCAATAATGGCTTCCCCAGAACCGTAATCCCTGGTACTAATCATCCAGGTTTGGTACGGTATGTGCAGTATCAGTCAATTGACTGGTCAATCCTGAATTCGCCCGCTAGCTCGAAAGTAGAGGGCCATAAACGATGGGATCTTTTTCAATCGTAGTGTTGGTGTTTACTACGTTTCTGGCAAGTGTCCATAGTTCTACACCCTCAGAGATAACTGAACCCGCCATGCCAGCTTTCGTTCAACAATTCAACCAGAAAGATGGCGCACACACGAGATTGTTAAAGACGTACGAATCGACTGGGAATGACGATGAAGACAGAGCGAATCTCGGTGCAATCACAGATGCAGTCAAGTCAACAGCGGCCAAAGTAAAAGTGAATACTCAATTGAAACTTTGGTTGGCTACCAGAATGTCAGGTATTGACGTTCTGAACACTTTGAAGCTTGGAGACGATGTTGTAGAGGTTCTGAAAAGCTCGAAACTGGAGATACTTTCGAAATATGTCGACAAATTTAATAAGGGCAAAGTCCCTTCCAAACACATTTCGGTTGTTGGTATTCTTATAGAGAAGTACGGAGATAATGCTGTGACGAAAGCGATTGCGAGCGCCAAGCAAGCAGATGACACGGTTGTCGTAACCAAGTTGGAGACAGAACTGTTCACACGCTGGATGAACAAACGAGACTTTCCCGAGAACATTTTCTCGAATCTCAAAATTCGCAACGAAGAAGATACTGTTCTTCGCATTGGGAAAATTGGACTTGTGAACAATTACATTGCATTCTTCAATGGAAAGGTAGACAAAAAGGACAACTTGCTAAAAGTCCTGTCAAAAGGCTTTGGCAACGAACAAAATACTTTTTCGATTCTTGCGGCAGCTAGGAAGAATCCTCTCACGATGAAAAAAGCCACAGAACTGGAGACAACGTTACTTCTTCAAAAGGTGGGAGACAAAATGACAATGATGGGCGGACTGGATAACCTTGGTAATAACTTGGGTAAGCTAGATGATTATGTCAAAAGCTTGAGAATGACACACGGGAATAATGATGTATCGATGCTAAAAACACTTCTGGCGAAATACAGCGATGTTACGGTTGCGAAGGCGCTTGAGAAAGCAAAGAGTGTCGAGGAAGGGCAAGGCATTGCCACAAAGCTACAAACTGAGCAATTTCAAACGTGGCTGAAGGACGGCAAGTCCATTGATGACGTCTATAAGCTACTGAAACTAGATGACTATGGAGAGACAATAATGTTCAGCCGAGCTTTGGATACACTCGAAAGTTATACTACGTTTTTCAACCAAGGAAGGCCTGTTAAAGAATCCTTCATCAAGATAATATCGAGTCATTTTGGTGGGGAAGACAAGTTTGCGCTCAAACTTCTAGGATTCAAGGGTCTTGAATCCTCGCGTGAAAAAGCGATAGAGCTACAAAATAAGCTATTTCAACAGTGGAAGAGCGAGGGATTGGACTCGGTCAGTGTCCTTAACAAAGTATTCAAGGTGCGTAAGACTGAAAAGACGACCGACAAGGCAATTTTACGAACAGCAAAGGAGTTCAAGGGCTTCTTAAGAAACACAGGAACAACACCCTGAATGTTGTGAATCCTACACGCTCATACAGATAGCGCTTTTCAAGTCCGTTGTAGCCTTCTGACTGATCGTTTCTAAGACCAGATTTAATATTCTGCCTGCGAAATAGGTTTTTTTGGTGTTGAAATTGCTCGTAGACTTTTTTCGGGTCGTATACGGGTCGGGTCGGGGATATAGGTCGGGTAATGTAATGTCGATTCACTAGGTATTAGTAGGTTTAGAAGCTGGTGGAAGCCCTCAAACAAAAGCAAAAGTGACAATGGTTTTGAATCGATGATGAAGATTTTCTGGGAGCAAGTGTACCAACGATTGTATGCAATGAGGCGATGAAAAACTGCATGCCACGCACAGAGGTAGATGTGCTCATTTTAATATACAGTCTCGCTCAGCACTTGGATCTCATTCTGCTGGCAATCAACTTCAATGTAAGAATTGGCCAGTTGGATGTGGCTGGCAGCGGCAAAGCTTTAAATTCTGGACGAATTATCTGCTTTAATTCGATTCATTACACTGAAGCTAATCTAGCATTGCTTGATATTGTGATGCGTTGGACACAAATATCTTCCTACTTCTTGTCTTGACAGTCGGCACCAATCAATCTCAGCAATGGGGCAAGTCTAACATTGTCCTGAGCCTGTACGGTCAATCTTCGCTTTCAAGCTAGCAATCTCCATGGACTGCTCTGTCGTTAGTTTTGTCAACGTGGCCATCGCCTTCTGTAGATCAATTAAGATCACATCTTGCCTCGCAGCTCTATTACGTACTTCTTCCAGACCAGCGACGTATTTTTGATTTTGCTCCATCAACTTCGTATTTTGCTCTTGGAGGGTCATGTTCTGCGCCTCAAGACGATTCACTAAAGGTTTTTCACTAGCCACTTCACTACATGTATTGCTCGGTAGTGAATTTGTTCCATTTGTCACAGTCGCGGCATCTGGAATCGAATCACGAGTATTTCGATTCGTTCGAAGGCGAAAGCTTCCAGCAGCAATTTCATGAAGTCCTTGATTGGTGCCACTTCTTGAATTGAGTTCGGTGGAGTGATGTTCCTCACTACGTGATAATCCCAAAGCTGAATCTTCGTCGATATCATTTGATTCCATAACTAGCTCAAAAATACTTTCAGCGTGTTCATCACGATCCACCGTTACCGAAACTTGTTCACAAACTTGTTCATTATGAACTCTACCAGTTACTTCCACATTGTCATTTACCT
>NBNE01002007.1:0-10206 GCA_002215365.1 Phytophthora megakarya | reverse complement strand
CCCAAGGGCCCAGGCCTGCTACTCGGTAAGCGCTAGTGTAGAGTGTGTGTTATGCCTAGGGCTTGAGGACAGGTCTGTCGGTGTGCATGCAAACTAGTGTTCTGTGTTATACGCCCGGGCAACGCCAAGAGTATTGGCAGTGGGTGTTGGGTTTATAGATGAGTCTTCGCCGACCGAGATTTTGTCATACACATGGAAGGCAAACCTTCGAAATCGAGTCTTCGCCATACATTTGGGAGGGAAGACATCGTGATCGACTTTTCCAGCGTGGGATTAACCCCGGCACCTACGTATTGAGCTGTAATCGATCTGCACCCTTTCGCTGTTGGGGCTGCGTAGTTTATTTGCGTGAAAGAGCACTCCTAACCACGAGCAAAGGCTAGGATGCTCGTGGTTAAGAGTGCAGTGGCTTGTCGATTGACTACGTGGAAACACAGAACACAGAAAATATCAGCAAGCCTGTGCAATGGATCGTTCTGGGGACTTCGAGCTTTAGCTGACCCCGTATAATCCCATGGAGGCTTCGCCACCTTGCTGGGTGTTTTTGTTGGGGATGCACCAGCATAAATTGTGTATTCCTATACGACAACTGATGCCGCGACCCGGGATTGGTGGTAACCTTCTGTGTGTTGTGCTACTGCAGGTCATTTGACTTTTGATCAACCCATAGAAGAAGAAGAGAACTATTATGCAGAAAAAAAGAAGAAAACCAAGATAAGAACATGGCTAACGGATTCAGTTCGGAGGTGCTAGGATCTCCGACAAGAAGGGAAAGGATGGACGACTACGACATTGAAATGACGGCTGGAACACAAGGAACCAAGGAGTATGTTGGAGCTACTGTTCAATTCGGAAAAGAATAGAACGGATGGAACAAAGCCATGGTCGAAGACTATGACCTGGAAGAAAAAGAAGACATTCTGAAACTTTCTGAAGATGCAATATTTTGCAATAGGACGGTACGCGCCCCTTGGTCTGAAATGTCTCGGATGTACCGGACGAATTCACACGACCTGGGCATGCGCAGTGCGACGGTAGCATGACGACTCCAAGGTTTCGGAGTCGACGCCTCAAGTCACGGAGCAATCCACCGGTTTTCGGTCACCGATAGATGGTGATACGCCGGCGGCAAACAAGGAAAAACGCATGATGAAATGACGGAGAAAAGTACCTCTTTGAGCCGGAGAGGATTCGCCAAGCCGTATGGGTCGGCTTGAGTCACGGGCTGGCTACAGCAGTAACGACTACGACTACCACTCAAGCTGATGATGATACGATACAATTCTTGAAGTCGATGAGTTGACAAGCCCAGTCGAGGCCACCTCAGTCGGTCCTCCGCAAATGGGTTCCTGCGGTGGCTTGTGCCGATCTTTGGAAATGGAAATACAAGCTCAGACAAAGATTTACTATTCTGAACCATCAACAACCTTAGCAGACGGAAACGGTGACGATTCGACGAAGTTCCCACTCCTAAAGACCCCGCAGAAGAAAACAAGAGTCAGCGAAATCTCACCAAAGAGTGTTTCCAAGAATGGTGCTGAATCCCTGTACTTTCAAGACTCATATATGGTGACATTCAAACATTCAGCGACGAAGGAGCAGCAAGATCGCGATGGAGGACATGCTTATGTGACCCGAAGTATACAACGAACATTATGCGGTACAAAGGAAGCGTCGAAGATCCTCGACAGCCGACCTTCACCATCCGATGAAAAGATGCCGTCTTGGATGACTATATTCACCAGATCGAACGAACATCAATGCCTGAGGGTAGAATGCTACGACGAAGTTTAAATTAGCAAATAATCGACCACTTGGGTAGATATGAGCAGTCTCAGGACCCCGCAATAAGAATGAGAACGCTATGCAGTGGCTCCGAGGATTTGTTTATGAACTGAAAGGAACGGGATCAGACTCCGACGAATGGTGCATGCCCCTCTAGTTATGTATGAAGGACGGTGCTCTACATTGGAATAGGCTGCTACCGAAGAAATCCAAACGTACATGGAACCTTCTAAGCAGAGCCTTCATCAATTATTATTGTGCACAGTTTCAGCAGACAACTGAGATGCGTTATTTTCCAGCCAAACGCGAAGGCAAAGAGCATTTATATGAGTATCTGATTGTATCTGATTCGCCTAAATGGCTATGTAAGGAATGTTGACATTCAATTCGATAATGCCAGCGGAAAGCCAAAGATCATATGAAAATGTTTCTTGGGACTTGTGGAGATCGTGGACTTGAACGAAGGCTCTGCCACATTCGCGGAACGATATACACGAGCTGGAAGATATGATCATGGAGATATTGAGGATAGATGAGAGAAACAACCCAAAGGAGCGCTTACATATGAGAACTCCAAACCATGAGTTTTCTCGCAACTTACGTCATGGGAAATCAAGAGATGGTTTCGGTTGAGGTGACCCACGTGAAAAAGATTATGGCCGACATCGAGATGATTCTCGAAATATGTTACGAGTCACATACGTCGAAGGATCCAAAACTACTGAACGATATGATGGATATTCAAATGACAGTGACTATATCCATGCTGCTTTCAATGGATACAACGACTATGACAACCATGACGATTGGACTGACGAGGAATCACACTACATCAGTGAAAATGATTTTGGTGGCGGGTATTCGGTAGAAAAGACAACTTTGCTGACGCTGCAAATTAATTGAAGAGAAGACAAGAGGCGAATGCACGCCTCGATAATAAGTTGACGAAGAATGAATGCCCTCGACGATTCAACCGCGATACTTGGCTCGCTTCAACTTAGGATAACTGAAACGGTGGATCCCGAGAAACAATACAGATCATACCAGACGGCGCAAAACAAAATAATGCTTGTTAACCATTCGTTGAAGTGCGATTTAAGCACACCAACGTAACGAAGAATATCTCCTATGTCGATTGAAACCTTCAGATAATAATTTTTGAGAATAGGTCCGCTGAAAAAGTTCCCTCAGAATCGCTGGGTCTCATAAAAAAATATTGGCTACCTAGACGAAATCGTTCGCTGAGAATCGATTAAATACATATTTAGATCTCAATTCCAATTTATTCACTTTCAAAATTCAATTTGAAAAATCAAATTTTCAAATGTCAGATGTAGATTTTGGTTTGTAGAGATTTTTGTAGAGATTTGCTACTTGGTTCATTTCGAATTGCTGCGAAGGGTTTGGGCTCTCTCAACGAGTGGAAACGAAGGGTCACTGGTTTTCTTCGCGAGGGCACTTTCTCGACAAAGCTGCTACTCCAACTACTCGCAGGGGTCGTGTCGAATTAGCTGAGTTACAGCACCGCGGAGATCATCACCAATCAAAATGATGCTAGTGTCCTCCGAGCTGGAATCACCGCTGTTGCCTTCGTCATCGCAGGTTAGGATTTTGTTGCCACTGAAGCAGTCTTCTTCAGAGTTCGGGGCCCAAGCGCTCTATGCGCTTGCGTCGCTGCTATACTCGTCCGCCACTCTAGCGCCCGTGTCAGGCACCAGGTCGTCGTCTTTGTGAGTTGCAAGCTCCACCATGGCTGTCGATACACCTCTGCTAAAATTTGAAATTTACAAACTCCCCATCCTGAAAAAAATACTTAAGTACGAAATATGAACCGTCTATTTTAAACCCGTTCTTCTCAAAACTCAAAAATATTAATTAGCATCACTTGTTTGGCGCCGTCTCATGTGAAGCATGCGGAGATACTTTCCAATCTACACACTTCTGTAAACGTCAGTGCAAGCTATGCAAGCAGGTACCCGACTCGGGAATATTTAAAGTGTTGCAAATGTCGTTCGCAACAAAGTTGACAAGATGGATATTGCTCCTGAGTTGCAGCCTTTACTCTTTTGTGGTAAAGTGGATTCCGAGAAATTACGGACAGGAAGTGATCAGATCAAGCGAAATGACAGGTATGCCTGGCCTGAAGTAACCACTGTGGATCCAGATCTGAGAAGGTCTGATGGACTCAGAGCAACTGATACTGAGATGGTTGGATCAATCTGGGAGTACCTGTTTATAGGTGCCTGATCTAGATATGATTACCCAAGGCGAATCAGGATCAAGTAAACAAGGTAAGCATTCGGCGCTACACAGCCAGATCTGAAGATAAGCGGCTGTTGGGAAAGAAATATGTGGATCCAGGTAGTAGACGATAAGACAAATCAGGATCAAAGGCTTAGAAATAATCGGAGAATCGGAGAATCGAATTTACATCATTGGGCACAAGTGGTTGGTTTCATTATTCGATCCACACTTAGTGTACTACGGACACCTCGGATCAAGACATATACTGGTTATACAAGGTGAACTCGTATGAGGAATATTGTATTTAGTGTAGATTGGACAACTGGATAATATATTGGCCAGATCCAACTATCTAATACTTATTCTATACGTGCAAGCTCCGGATCCAAAGCATATATTGCTTGGCTGTGAAGATTCATCGATCTCTCAATTCCCCCAGGATCCAGCCATCGGATCCTGTAAGCAATTCAATGGGATCGCATAATCAACAACAACCAAAACACAATAACAACAACACGGCCGGATCCAAGGTCCGCCACCAGTGATGCACGTTCTACTGTTCACGTGGACTCCGGATCAACCTAACCGGCACCAGAGCGAAGACTTTCCGCGCTGCTACACCACATCCCTGCGTCTCGCCATGACATTCAAGATCTTCAACACTTCGACCTCTCCTGCGGTTATGGGAGGAGCAGGACCCAGCCCTACCGACGGTACACAAGGTGAGGAAGTTGAGATGATCACGGATCAACAGGAGTACCCCCTCCTACAGTCGGTGTTCTGGGCACAGCGGCAAGCCGGATCCAGCATTTTCACAGATTTTGCTGATCCCGCTCCACCACACGTCGGCAAGCATTTAAACTAGACACCCCGCCAACTGAGGTTGGTCATCAACGACCTACCACAGTTGGCCGTGCCTGCAATTGAAGATGAGTGTGCACACGCTTTTGCGGGTACGAGCAAATCGCTAAACCTGAACGAGACGTCAATGTGATTTGGACTGTATTGGAAAAGGAGAAGGGTGAAACCCTCAGTGGAGGATTTGGGATTGCTGTAAACTGGGTATCAAGTATAGTCCAGCCGTCACCACTGCGTAACCTGTGGATTTGGTACGGCTTTTACCAGGAAAAAGACTGAGGGGTCATGACAAACGTTTGACAGACGAGTTAGAATGAGGACACTAGTGGCTGGACTAGTGAACGATCGACAAACACGCATACTTCCATATACAGGGGTAATTTCAGTGTAATATCTGAAGCCTTTGCAAAAAAGCTGAATGTTAGAGACATACCTAATCATGATCGCAGTATGAAGATACAAAGTGTGTCTCAAGGGAAGAATGTGAAGATCACGTTAGAAGGGAACGGGTGTATGTCTTCGACATGTGGATTATGGATCACTATGCTGGAGTGAATGTCTTACTCGTTTGTGACTTTATGTTTCCGGCAGGAGTACGATTGTAAATATTTTACGCTAATAAAAACTTTCTTATGAAGGGGGGATACCCCTGATTAAAACTCAAATTATGATAAGTGATATAGAGGTACGTTTCGAAGAATCAGCACCCGAGATTGCAATATATATACTAAGGCGCGAATAGAGAATCTTCCGCGTATAGAAGTGACAAGTGACACTAAAGACTCATGATGTGTTCATTCGACGTACATAACTTTAATCCCGACGGTCACGATATATAGAAAGAAGAAACAGACCAAATGTGACTGACAAATATTTACGGAAGGGCAGTTTATTGTTCGGCACATATGGCTCTGATAGCCTGGGTTCCGATCCGTCAGCTCCCTCAGGACGTGGGATATGTGAGATTTGATTCACCGAAGTATACCGAGTGGCAAGTACTTGTTTATGCGGCCGCCTGTGACAAAATATTGTTCAGAATTGAGTGTGAGATGCACGAACAATGGATGGACAGCCAACCTCCAATGAGGGACAGACACCACCAATGGTTGACAGACCACAATATCAAACTCCTACTGAAATATTGACTCGAACTGCGAACGAGGTAATCTCACAGGAGTCAATGGGCGAAAACAACTGTGATAGCGAGTATATTACTTGGGAGCACGACGAGGTTTACCGGTCAAATATCGTCAGTGGAAAAGCTTTGATCAGGGGGCGACAGCCGATAAATCTTACTAAGAATCGTCTGGAGACGAGAGCAGTGACGAAATCTCATCTGAACAAAGCACCGACGATGTACTTGGCTATATTGAACGTACCTTCGTCTCGGTAATCAGGTTGCTCACTATCAAAGAGAATAACAAGGAGAATGATGAGACTTCAGACACTTACATTCATGAAAGTGCTGATGTCGGGCAGACGGATTATGCATAACAACTTGCGTTCTTGGCAGAGTTATCTTAACATTTGTCAACCGTGTTAGATTACCAGCTCCAAACGATCCAAATTCCAAACGGACAGAACGAGAACAAACTAGGCTGATGGAGATATTGAAAACGAACGAAGAGATCATGATAGCGAGTGGTAACGCATTATGCCTCCTGTCTATGGGTAGTATGCTACATCGAAGTCAATGAACACAGCCTTATCCAACCGCGTGTGCGCCGAATCCCTATTCGTTTTTTTTGCAGAAATTCTATGAGTTATTTAAAAGAAACCCAAGCCAATATAAAGAAAATGGAAGCAATCACAATGCTACTTTTCCAAAGGCGAATAAAGGAATGCAATCCTTTTTAGGCACTCTATACTACTACATTATATTTATTCAAGATTTCGCAGTCTTCGGGGCAGCTTTGTACGAGGTGAAGGACGAATGTTTCGGTAAAGAAGGCGATCTGTCGACAGCAAGACAAAATTTCGAAGCACTAAAGGTGAAAGTGTCAGAGGCCCCGATTCGTCGTCACTTCGATCAGGAGAAGGATGTTTATAGCATACTGTTCTTTAAAAATGGGCCCGGACCTCTACATTGTTGCAAATGCATGATGGGAAGCATCACACGGTACGAATCCGTGGAAGGGTACTGAAAGATACAGGAATGAATTATTATCCCGCAGAAACAGAAGTATTGGTACTATTACTGATATTGAAACATGTTACACACACCTCGCGGGGCGCATCCTGCGGGTATATAAACGCTTTTCCACATCGGAATGGCTCACCAAGTCAAAGTCATTGTTCGAAGGAGAAATTCAGTGGGCGGTGTTGTTGCATCCATGATATTTGATGGTTCAGCGTATACAAGAAAAAGAGTGTGCGTTTTCCAAACTTATAAAGGCTTCCGTGACGAACTTCGTCGATATCACTGAAACACTAGCTCCATGACATCACCACCAAAAGGTTCTGCAACGACCCAAAAATAATCAGGACTGTTGTATGCAAAAAATCAAAATGATTATTGTGGGTATGAGGTGTCATTCAATGGCGCAGCAATAACATAAAAACGGTGGCTATGGCAGCTATGCCTGGATAGTGTGGTCATTACCTTCATGGCAGATTGGGATCGCTGCGAACGCGTACCTCGACTCAACGGGGGTAAACGTTACCGAATATTTAGAAATGAACAAGGGCGTGGAAGCAACAATGGTGGTAGGGCCGAATAATTAGTAATTGTCGGTGACTCCAGACCGCAATGAAGCACTAAGACTCCATCTAAACCGCCACAAAGTAATTTCAAAGAAGGTCAAGTCAGTCAAGTATATACATGTGATGAGAGAGTTCAGCGCTGCCGCAGATTTGCTAGCAACAGAAGGCCTCGAATTCAAAAATATCGAAAGTAGTCCTAAGTGATAGTAGGGAGAACGAGTTGTCAGAACTCAATCAAATTCACGAAATGATCTACAATGTTACAGCGGACAGCATGAGAGTCCAGGAAGCAGAAATGCGGGGCACGAAAAGTTTAATTCAATGTGTAGACGGTAAAGACAAAGCTTACGCGAACTTTTTAGCCAGATACCCAAGAGGTAATGACGATAACCAGGAGTCAATCAACAACTCAGAAGAAACATGCCCAATTCGCTGACGAATAACAGAAACATCACGAAGAACTGACAGCGACAGAACAACTCACTGAAGTATCGGATCTTTCAAATGATCAGACACAGTCTGGGGAAGAACAAAGAGGGTGGATCACCAAAGACATTGTTCGGCAGTACTACAAGCTGAACGACGAAGAAGAATCGCTACTGCGCAAGACGAAGAACTAAATTGGCGTAAATTGAAGAAGAATGTTCTAGGAGAAGCAGATAAGCTCATATGTCGTGCTGCAAGAGACGCTCGGAAAACTGCTGGCCGATTCATTTTAACCAATGCCAACGGACTGTATAGTATGCGCGCCAGCCTACAGAACCGAAAAGACGTTCAAGAAGAATTGCGATTGCGATTAGTTGTGCCCGCAATCATGATCCAAGCGGTCCTGCAGAATAGTCACGTTTCACTCGAAGGAGGTCATAAAGGCGTGGTGAGAACTTACGAACGATTAAAACTTGACTACTACTCTTTTCGCCTACACTCAGATGTTGATAAACATGTCAAAACGTGTCTAGACGTTTGAACCAGCAAACGCAGATCACAAATTCAGTGGTTACTCGCCAGACAACATCCAAGCAGAGAAACCTTTCAGGATAGTATTCATGACTTTTGTCATCCCCCTGCCAAAATTGCGGCAAGGAAACACGACACTGCTATTATTCCAAAGTGCCTTCATAGGTTTTGGGATAACGAAACCTATGTCAGATACGACAGCACTGCGATTGGCACAAGCCTTCGAAGAGTACGTATATCGAAAATTCCAAGCACCATCGTTCATACCGCACTACAGAGACCCTCGCTTCATGAGTGAGATCTTTCAACCGTTTCAGAGATGCAGTCGAGATCTCGCGTGACTTTGAGTTAGTGGCCACAAGCAAATGGACAACTAGAAAGGTCTGTCAAGACAGTGATGCAATCGGTCAAGGTATATGCCGAAGATCCATTTCAGCAAGACTGGGACGAAATCCTCAATCACATAGTGTTCACCATCAATACCTCTATGGATACAACAAGAAATTATACTCCTTTATACCTAGTCCGTGGATGGGACGCACAGTCAACCCTGAAGGCTATGGCAACTTCGTCAAGACAAGAAACTGGGGAACAGTCTGATGCCCTATTATGACGACGCGAAGTCAATCTCCAACAAGAAAATTTGTCTGGTATGGCAAAAGAGTATAGGAAGTTTGGCGCGCGAAGGAACACAACGATGCTTTGACTCGAGTGGAACTAGCGGTCGTACCAGGATTAGGATAGAAGGATTCAGCTCACCAAGATGAGACGGTACTCGATGCCTCAAAAGAAACGACTAGTCAAACGCCAAATTCACTATTTGAGTGGGGAAGCCGGGCATGGCTCTAATCGAAAGGGTCAAGACAGCTTTAACCAAGAAATTGGCGCGTAGATAGCATGACTCATTCAAGATTAAACTGAAAGTGGATGAATATGCATATGAACTAGAGTTACCAGACCGGAGTGGCTACAGGATTTACCCCGTAGTCCACGTATCTCGAATGAAACTAGACAACGAAGTCAACAACAGACCTACCACTCGATTCGTACCAGAAATAGCAAAAGGACCAATACTTGACTTCGACCAAAAACTGCTCCCAGGAAATCCTTGGGTCCCCGATCAACGTGGCGGCGAATATGAGGTCGAAGCCATATTGGATGAGATCAGACGGCTGAGTACTATCGTCGGGAGATCAGTGCGGGTGTTCAAGGTAAAATGGGTTGGTTACGAAGAACCAACATGAGAGCCGGCTTCGAATCTATCCTGGCGAGGGCTCCTCTACGACTATCTTCAGAACAATAAAAACGAACATCGAATGCAGATGGTTCAAGTGGCGTACGAAACCTAGGCGTCACAACAAGCTCACGACCTGGGGCAACGCAGACCAGTATAGTAGACGAAAAACGCTACTGCAGCAATGCATATTTGGTTAAGTTTATGAACGCTACAAAAATGGTAGACCAAACGAACATGTGCAAACCCACGAAGACTCAGCTACATCGACTTGCCTTGTCGATGCTTGGACGGAAAGAAGAACCTTAGATGATAATGACTGACGAATTCTTGTCGGCTTCCGGGAGCACTTCTTCCTCTCCTCCGTTTTCCTCCTCATCCTCGGCTAACGGCAGCTGCCAGAATCCTTTGAACAGATCAAATTT
>NBNE01002006.1:0-10207 GCA_002215365.1 Phytophthora megakarya | reverse complement strand
GTTCACTACATGTACTTAAGTGCTAACGTTTGAAAACGGATGTGTACTTAGTAGTCGAATTTGCACACTTACCATTACTTCCTTTGTACCAACGTCCATCGTTCATCAAAACAATTACTACATTCGACTCTGAATCCGGTACGAATCAACAAATTCACAACCGATCGGCGCTGGTATTTCCACTCACCCAGTCCACATTGAGATACACTTCCAACGTTCAACACGCCAAAACCTTGCACTAGTATTCAGTTTATTACTGGTTACGGAACGAAGCAGACGCACGACTCGAACGCTGTTCTAGTAGACACTAAACACATCAAATGTTTTCTCTCTCTCGCTGAGCGCCTGACACCAAACTACACGCGGCACTCAGACGCCAATCTTGGATTCCTTATTCGACCAGGCCGACGACTGGTACAATTCGTTGATAGCCGCCAAGTCCCCGGGGCTCAAAATTTTCCGCTGACCGATCGCCGCCGTTGCAGTCTCATTGCACATGGCCTTGGTGATATCCGTACAGTTGTCGTCGTCGTTCAGGTTGCAGAACACTGTGCCTTGTTCCACACAATCTGTAGATTGCGTCTGCGTGGCGCTGCAGTAGTTGGGCTGGCAAAAGCCGTACGTCATGGGGTAGTGCATGACACTGTCCAGATCGTAGGGGCCACCCACACTGAGGTCGCGGATGGTCATTTCGGACCAAATACTCTGGTCGATAGTACGTCATGGGGTAGTGCATGACACTGTCCAGATCGTAGGGGCCACCGACACTGAGGTCGCGGATGGTCATTTCGGACCAAATACTCTGGTCGATGTCGTCCCAGAACACGCCAATGGTGCGTTTGGGGTGCTGGTGCTCGTGGTACATTCCCAGCGAGTGGCCGATTTCGTGCATGGCCGACCCGTAGACGGTCTTGAGGTCGTCGTCCACTTCGAAGCAGCGGTCAGCGAGGTTCATGGTCTGAGCACCTTCTTCGGTGATTCCGATACTGGAGTTGCAGTCGCGTCCGCTTGTGGGGTGTTTGAAGTCCACCCAGTTGGCGCAGGAATCGCAGTACGACAACTTCTCCTTCTCGCACGTGGCTGTGGTGACGAACCGCACGTTGGTACTCGCTTCGTACTTGCCCATGGCTTCGTAGATGTATTCCTTTTGTGTCTTGTTGAACGGGTATTCCTCGTTCAATTGGTAGCACACCACTCCTTCGTCCCAAATGCGAGTCGTGGACACCACCACCAGCGAGAGACGACGGTGACCTTCTTCCGTATCCTCTTCCGTATTCTGAGCTTGTACCTGCTTGGTCTGCTCCTCGTGCGCACGGTACGCCGTCTCCTCATCGATGCGTTGCTGGAAATTCTCGGTCGGACACGCCACTTGTGTGGCCTTGTCGTGCACGCGTTCGATGAGGTAGCAGCCCGCTTTTCCGTTGGAGCAGGCCACGTACGAGTCCTCGCCGTAGTACTTCATACTGCGATGACGCAAAGTCACACCGCTCACTTGGCAGTCTTTGCTACTGACGACCGCTTCATTGGCCACTTCGGGCGAGTCCTTGAAAACTTTGATATGCACCGACGTCTCCTGTTCCGCAGTCGCCAAGGACGCGACCAATAGAGTTGCCAGTACCGAGCACCGAATCCAACCTGCCATGGGTCTGTGTGCTTGACGTCGAGGGAGAAAAATGCCAATGGACGAAACAATCGGACGAGTAGTTCCTCGTAGCGTGTCAAGTATTGCAGGTACCGAGATTTCGGATACTTCTCCTCACCTATCGAGGTAAGAGCTTGAGTGGGTGTCTAGCAGAAGCTGGTCACTGATTTCGTCTCGCTTCTGCTGGTCAGCAGCTCTCTAAATGGCCGTCAAGATGTTGGACTTGACTTGTCGAGCACTCGCGGCACAAGTCTCGCCTATGCCTATGCGAGGTTATCCCCACACAAACCGTAGTGACTCACGGATAAAATGGCCGGCAAAACTAGATCACGATAAATGCTGTGGGTAGAGGAGACTTCACATGGCAACGGAGACCCGGATGGGCCCTTTCGTAATGCTCCGACCAGCGAATCCCATACTGAAGACAAGTATTGGAGAGTCAGATCAGATTGCTCTGGCTATTCATCTGCTGGAGCAGAAGACGTTTGACGATGGCCGGACCATCCGCTTGATGCGAGGAGCCTTTACCCACAACTTTGTGTTGCAAAGTCTCACAGGCAGGACATCGTTATCTTCTTGGCACTCGTCCGATTGACGCTCGCTGACCTATCCGTGCAAGACGAGAGCGTAAAATTCAAGTTTCTTGCGACCAACATGAACTTTCGGGTGAATGTGGCGGTTGCAGTCGCGTTCTTGGCTGCTGTGGTGTTTGGAGAGTACACGTACCCGCAGTGCGCAGAGAATGGCAAAGGATGCTGTGAGTTTGGCACGGGTTTGATGCGGAACCGAGGCTACATCATGATTGCGCTGGAAGGCGACGACATGGTCGTCACGTGCCACAACGGCCAGCTGCGCTGCTCGTACGAGAACCCCAACAAGAAAGCTCACTACGAGGCTGCTGAGAACGTCACATGTCCTGGTACGTGGTTGTTGACAGGGGTGAACCCCAACAAGAAAGCTCACTACGAGGCTGCTGAGAACGTCACATGCCCTGGTACGTGGTTGTTGACAGGGGTGTGGTGTATGCATTCTGCTAATGTTGTTTTTTAGACTTCACTTCGATGATGGAGTCGCGGTCGGAGATCACGTATCTGGATGGTGTCAAGCCTTCCAAGACTACCGAGGCTGGCGCTGGTACCGTCAAGGCTGCGGAGATTTCGGACTAAATGGATGAAGAACACAAAAATTTGGAGATCTGTGTGTTTGTACCGTGTCTTTTTACCGTGTCAAGTTGTAGTAATTCCATTGTGTAAGGAGACGAGCTAGTCTTCTGAGCTCTCGTTGTATTAGAATACACGTACACTGGTGTCATACATTGCCTATTAGCACAATTATTGCTGAACAAATGGATAAACAATGGTCAAGCAATTTTATTGTGTATCTCAAGGCGATCAGCCTCGAGTTTAGTGGGGATACCACAAAGTTAAATAGCAGACGTGCACTTCGACTCAAGAGCTTCCCCATGACTCTCGATCGAAGCAATAGCACGTAGTGGAGAAGTCTTCCTTCGGACATCTCCCGTTCTGATCAATCAACTGAGACTTAAATCCATTCGTAGACACGACCGTGTTGTGGCTGATCGTCGTAGTCGGACAGGTTGGACGTCTTGCGACCGTGTTTGATCGGAGCCCCATAGTCGTCGTAGCCCGATGCTCGCCAAGCTTGGTTGTCCTCGTCCGCAAATTTCGTCTTCCGTCGTGAAGAACTGGTCTTGGCAGACATCATACGCGGACCGGCAGATGCCGAAGCCCAGCCCTTGAGTCCACTGCGACGAGAAGATGAAGATGAGGAACTGCGAGACGAAGAGCTGCTGCGAGACGAATTACTGACACGGGATCGGCCACTGCCGCTGCTGCTGCTGGGCACGCGGAACATCGGGTTCGACCGACGAGGAGGGTAGTTACGGGGCTGTTCAACCTGCTTGGGCGGGGCAGGAGCCGGTACTCGTTGCGGACCCACCCGTTGAATATCTGGTTCCGGAGTCGGACTGTCCTGACGAGTTCCACTGCCAGAACTCCTGGTGCTGTTCGAACTGTCGCTGCCAGTGCTTCCGCTCTTGTTTTTGCTGTCCGAAGACGCGACCGACTCGAGCTTCTGGTCGGTGAAGCTGCTGCTTCTGCTGATCTGCACACAACTGCTGCTGAGTTCGCTTGTCCGGAATGAACCATTGGTGCCATCGAAGAACGACGCACTCAACTCCCTGCTCATGTCCTCGTTCGGGTCGTAGGAGCCCTTGCCTCTCAGCAGGGAACGGCACATATTATTCTTCCGTCCGCCAGGGCCTTGACTCATGCTCAAGCTGTTTTGAGCAGGTTGAGGTCTGCCCACACCCACGGTGGCCCCGAAGTCCTGTCGAGGTTCCATGTTCGCACTTCCACGCACAGCACGACGAACGCCAATGACACTTCTCGCCAGTGGCTTGGTGTCGTGGTCGAACAGCATTTCGTCGTCGTCAATACGGCGTCTCCTATTTGCATCGCGTGTAGCAAAGCGTTCATTAGGTCGCTGTTTCGTGTCTTGCATCGGATTAGGGGCTAACTCGCCAGCAGCTTCAGCAGTAGCGAACAAAATGGAGTCCCGTTGTCTGCTGTAGCTGCGTCCGATACGAGTAATGTACTGCAGTGTGCCGCCAAGTCCTGAAGCGAGTGAAGACATCTTGGAGACACGCGACCGATTCACCAGCCGCTTGTTGCGTTGATAACAGAGTCCGCAGAGCTTCCAGCTCTGGAACGACGTAGTAGATAAACACGAAGAGCACACGAAGATACCACACACATTACACAAGTGGTTCTTCTTCCTGGAGAAGAACCCGAGAGCACGTTGACACGTTTGACACTTGCGTTCGCGGTTCGAACGCGACGTGAGAATACCAAACCGAGACGTTTTCGTCGATGCAGCAATCGCAGCGTCTCCACTCGTAGCAGCGTAGTTTTCCACCAAATGCCGATACCTGATGGACAAACTGTAGGCGTCATGCAAACTCGAGAACGCGCCGTAAAAGGGATCGGCACATTTCGTGAGTTCCACATCCAGCCACAATTGCATCTTTAAAATTCCACGGTGACTCGTTTCCGCCAGAACCAACAACATGGCGTGGATCGCTCCGCGATGAACCTGCAGTTGAGCGTGATGACTATTGGCGCTTCTCATTTCAAATTCCCTTTCGGGGACATCCACCGATCGCAACATCTTGAACACAAATTTATGACCCGACACCGGGTGCACCCCCCGTCCGACCGTCTCCATGAGTAGAAACTCTTCTGCATGACGGTCGTCCAGCATGGATTGGTACTTGACATGTTTGAGTCCGACGTAGCGGTAGGGGGTCTCTTTGGTTCGTGGAACGAGCGAGTCCAGAACGCGGGCGTCCAAGAGGAGATCCGCTCCGAAAAGTTCACTTTCGACGCGACGGTAGCTGCTGGTGTCGTCTGCGTGGAGCGCCCGCATGGCGTCCTGCAAGGTCCCGATCACCGCCTGGCAACTGGCAGCAGTGGAGCGACGACGACCCCCACAGTCCCGAGTGTGGACGTAGGGACTGACATTGATAGGGGGTCTCGAAGCGGCTCGCTCCCAACTAGCGGAGACCGACGGAGACGCCGTGCGACTGAAGAAGTTGCTTTGCAACACGTGCGCGACGCAGTTAGCGTTGTCCTGCAGCAGGGCCTGAGCACTGGCCTCGGCCGCGGACTGGAGGCGCATCGCAGAATTTCGAGTCTCGGGAACTGCGCTACGACCCGAATGAGCAATGCAAGGGGGTCGGCTGTCGAGTGATCGAGTGAGCTGCTCAAGGCGGAATGGAGCACGGCGAACTGTGCCTGGGCTGAAGTTCGGATGCCCATCAGGGAAAGTGCCATGATGGCATGGTACCGGGACAGTCCGCTCGAGAGATTCACGACTCTCTCTAATCAAAATTTAATTCATACCGGTGTAATTGATAGGTCAAGTAAAAAGTATAGTCAGCAGGTTGTAATTTATGATACGAACTGTAGAAAGTTATATCTGACTGCGGTGCAGATATAGAAATACACAGGTTTCGCGAAACCATACGACAAACGACCAAACGAATCCCCGATCGCTAGAGTTTCGCCGACACAACAACAACATTTCCGCCCTGCAAAAAAAACGAGGACTCGATTAGTGTCAAAAGTAGGGGCTCACGTGATATGATCTCGTGTCTCCATCAAAATACCCACTTTCGACAATAAAAATAAAAAGTATTTTTTGCGTTTTGTGATCGCTTGGCCAGAGTCGCCGCATTGGGAAGCTCTGCGATCTCAAATGCGATGTACGATTGCCACCTCGACACTTCATCCATCCAGCGCCGTCGTAGAGTTTCGGTGCGGTTCTTTCCCGTTGAGCGATCGCGCGGATGGATATTGTCCACCGACTTGGCGCCGGACGCTTTCGGCGCTAATTTAGACAAGTTGCACCGTGCAGGGGCGGGCAGAAGGCGCTGCTGGCCACGATTCGTCTTGAATTCGCGCCCGGATGGGAACGGCACGCCACGTTCAAGTGGCGATCGGGTAGCTGCAGTTTTCGCCGCTCGGTTTTGGCCGCGGGTCTGAGGTAATCCCCGTCTTCAGGTGGAAACGTAATATGTTTCCTCCCGACATATTTGAATAGGGCGCTGCAGAGCCACATACCTCATCGAACGTTACCACCACTTGGCATCGAGGAGAGTGCAGCCATGCACTTTCCGTCGAAACCGATCCGTCTTGCTCCAAGTCGGTGCCGGGGCCCGATCTCCCATTTTCGATATTTCCAAACCCCTTCGCCTGTCAGATTGGTACCACAACTTCTCAAATTGCTGACATCTGTGAAGCTAAATATCGTAGAAGCTCGGCTGCCGCAGCGTGTCCTTGATACCTTGATGTACCCTTGGTCAAGGACATTTGCCATCTGCCACCTTTAGATGATCGCTGGCTGGCAGCCGACGTCAGGATGGGGCACCTTATGTCGGGGATCATCCAGATCCTCTTTACTCGGGTAAGAACTTGCGTTACGAATATCTTGCACCAGCGCCAGCTGCACCGTCAAGAGAACATGAAAGCTGGCGACAGTCTTGTGTTGGTGCTGGCCCGAGAAAGTGAGGCAACGACAATCGAGTACCGAGTCACATTGATGCGGGCATCCGTGTCAGTTCACATTGCATGGTCCAACCTTGCCTGACCTACGTTACAAATCGATGAGTCAAGTGTTGCAGCTTGATCAGTGACCGAAGGTCTGTTAGATGAGACTTGTGCATTTGCTTCAGCCAAAACGCTGCTTTTGCCAGGTCAGAACAGCCCGGAATCCGCGCAGTCCATGCACGGTGCATACACTCGTTTGTAACTTCAAGAATCGAGTGACCTGAACCTGCTGATCACGAATTGGGTGACAGCTCACACGAAGCAACATTTACAAGTACCGGTAGGGTTGGACCTCCGTAGCATGTTTGCCAAATTTGTGGAAGAAGTTGATACATGTATCGAACTTAGACTACATTGCTTTATCCAAATCTTGGGCACTGTAACATCCAAAATTCGTAAAGTTAAAGCTACAGCAAAAGGGATACAAAATGTACATATATTTCAGAATTGCTGTCGAGGGTTGAGCAATGGACTGAATCGCATGCATGCTAAGACTCCTGACAGCGCAGTGTAGTGAATCTAGGATTCCGTTGGTAGTTGTTTCCGCAACACCTGCTGGCTCATGGTTTGTAGTCGACGGGCGTCGTATCGCTCTGCAAAATCTTCGCACGCCCGAAGTGAATCCACATCCAGCTGTGGAAGAAGCTCCACAAGCTGCAACTCACACCGACTAGCCAGGACTGTGAGACCCAGCAGGCTGGCACCGACGAACAAGTCCATCATGTCGCTAGGCTCCAGTCTTGCGCTCAGCAGTTCAAAGCACCCTGTGTAAATCCACAATAGCAAACCCTTGAATGCCTCGAGCGAAACGCCATCGCGGTGCATATAGTGGAGAGGGATTTCGTGAACGGTTCGCTTCGACAATCCAGTCACCATAGTTGCCTCTTGTGCCATCTTCCCTTCGCTGAAACCCCCCATGAACATGGTACGGAAATATTCCACCTGCGAAAGCACAGCCTTGTGGGCTGGTAAACGCTCGAACGCCTCGGGGTCTGAATCCTCAACAGGCCACAGGAACACTACGTCAGCTACTTCCTCAGAAAGAACCATGCTTTGCATGTCCTTTCCAAACTGTTGCGCTTCCGAGCTGGCTGGATCAGTTCCAGTGAGATGTTGGCCTGATCGACGGAACGAAGGTGGTGGAAGCGATGCCAATCGTTCCTTCCGCCACGTATCCAGACATTGAATAACTAGCGCGTCACAGCACACACGACTTGCAAATTGGCCGAGCGCCTTCCGCTTGTGACTGACGACGTCAAGGCGATCGGTATACAAAAACACCAAGAACGCTCGGAACAACTGCGCGTCGACCTCCTGAAACTCATCGACCACGAACAATCCTGCGTCCTTGTCATCATCCACTCGTGCTTTCTCATTGTTCTTTGCGACCATATCGAGCACGCGCAGAAGACCTCTAATGTAGCTGCTGCGCGCACTCACGACCACTTGGTGAGCTTTGATGCGCTCCGCCTTCGTTGGTCCGCCCACGATAAACACCAAATCAGCAAAATCGGCGTTAGCTAGGACACGATCATAACTCAACGAATAATGAGCTCCTCGTGGTTGGACTGCCACAGCACAGTGATTCGAACCAGCCCCTACCGCAACCGCAACATTGTCTTTCAATCCAAAAACACGCTGGGGGTGCACGGAATGCTGGTATTTACCATTTCCCAGCACGCCAAAGGCATTCCAACCCCACGACATCACGGATCCGTCACGCGTTAACGCAAATGTCGAATGTGAGCTGCAACACGCGTTTACCACTTTAATTCGAGGGTCATCAGCAAGTGCCTGTTGCACACGAGGGAAGAAGTAGTGCGCGTTCTGCTGAAGATCGTAGAACGTCTCGCCTGCACCATGCTGGCCGTACTCACTGTGGCCCCACGTGTATACCTTACCATCATCAGTCACCGCCACACTATGATGACTTCCAGCAGCAACCGAGACAGCAGGACGGGCCAATTTGATCTGGCCGTACTCACTGTGGCCCCACGTGTATACCTTACCATCATCAGTTACCGCCACACTATGATGACTTCCAGCAGCAACCGAGCCAGCAGGACGGGCCAATTTGACCTCTTTTGGGAGCCAGGAAATGTTGATTCCTGTGCCCAATTGACCGAGTACGCCCAGGCCCCACGAAAAGCACACTCCAGACCGAGTTTTGGGGTCGTCCTCATCCGACATCACCTCCGAATCCATCATCCTAGAGCAAGCAAGAGAATGTTGCTGGCCACATGCAATATGTTCTATAAAGTAGCCTTCCAGCGCCTGGATGCGTTGGAACTCGGCCGAGTTGCGCCTGGACCCGAGTCCAAGCTGTCCGTTGTCATTGTACCCGCAACTAAACACTGCGCCCTCATTGGTCGTGGCCAGCGAGTGTGCGAACCCGGCCGCAATGTTGGTGACCACGAGTCTGGCCAGTGGGCCCGTGGCCAGTCTCGGGGTCATGCAGGGGGCCCGGACGGTCTGCACCTTGACGTTCTCTCCATCCACGACCCCCACGTCTTCGTACACCTGCATGGAGTCCCGCACCAGTCGGGCCATGATGTTGTCGTCCATGTGGCGGCGGAGATCGGCTCGGGAGCGGGCGCGTTGGGCCGCCCGCATCTCCTCACTGGAGAGCCCGGCCAGCTCCACCGCGGCCCGGTCCGAGGCGTCCGTCCCGTCCTCATCCTGCAGCACCTTGGCCACGGGCAGCAGGCCCCACATGAACACGTCGCCCGACACCGTGAGGGCCAGCGAGTGCGACTCGCCACATGAGATCTTGGTCACCAATTGGCCGGCCAAGACACCGCCCACGCGTCGGGGCAGCGGCACCTCGCTGGCCACGCCGGCCACGTCCCCCAGTCCCAGCTGGCCCTCGCGGCCGCGACCCCAGGCGAACACGCGGCCGAACTCGTTGAGGGCCAAAGAGTGACGCTCCCCGGCCGAGAAGTCCACGATCACCTCGTTGCGCAGAGCTTCCACTTGGCGCTAAGTGGGTGTTAGAATGGGTGGGTGGGTTTTATTAGGATTCATGCAATTTACCATTTCGAACACTTGTTTGTCGGTGTCATCGAGCCCTAATTGCTGCGAATTGTTGTGGCCCCACACAAACAACGCCATTGGCAAAGAGGAAATGAAAGTGACGTTTTGTTTGGGAAGAGAACGTGAAGAAACGCGCTGATTGGCTGAAATAAAGTTGAAGTGGGTTGAAGAATGCAATGTGGAGCTAGATACAAATGTGGATCTAGATACAAATTCTCGTGGCTTTTGTACATGTATGTAGGAAGAAGTAAGTTACTCGTAATTTCGGAAAAATAATTAGTGGAATTTCAGATTACATTTACTACAACTCGTGGACGATTGTATTTTACTTAACTGATTGCGTTGGTTAGTTTGGTTATTTGATTCTATCTCAATTCGCTAGAAGATCAAAAGGTTTCTGTGA
>NBNE01002005.1:0-10208 GCA_002215365.1 Phytophthora megakarya | reverse complement strand
GATCCAACAAATCACTAACCCTTGCGAGGAAGTGTGTGTTGTTGGTAGGAACTCACCCAACGTGAGAATTCTATCGTTTCCTACACGACAGGCATATATGTCTGTTGGTGGACTCGGTTGAAGACCTCCTGTCCATCCGTGGCAAGACGAAGCGCTAGGTGTGATGTTTGGTCGTATTGAAGGCCTACGAGTCATCGTCGAAGAGTGGAAGCGCATTCCCAGTAAATCTTACCGCTGGACCAAGAGCCCAGCACCCCTGCGTCTGGCTGAGAAGTCAAGCACCTTCCACCACTGAAGGGCAGGCAGGGTCAAGTTGAAGAAGAAGAAGAAGAAGAAGACTTGGAGTGCTCGTACCAAGGTCGTCAGTTTTAGGTCAACCTACGACCTACCACCTTACCAGCGCAGAGTCAAGTGGAGCCCGGAAGGGATCGGACCAAGGACTATCGAGTATAGTCCTTTGATCCCGCTCGTCGTTAGCTCTTTGCGGAGCTGACGAATTGTTGTGAGTGGCGGGAGGGGTATAATCGTGAATCCCAACACGACAAGATGAACTTGTTTTCTACGACGGGGGAAGCTGGAATGAGGTTTCCGAGGCAGGTGCCATCAAAATATAGTGGCGCAAGGCTGAGATCAACTGAACTATGTCGGGGTTGGGCCTTCTTATTTTGGAGCTTTTCTGAGGCTTAGTTTTCAGGACTACGAACATGCGAGTTTTGAATTTACCTTCCCCGCACTTGACACCGACAACCTACACGCTTCAAGGGCTTTCATATTGCATTTCAACGACCAACACTCTTCCTCGGTACGACAGTACTGTAATGTGTCTCGCTGGAGGTGGAGTGACGGTCAGAACTCTATAATAGACGGCTCCCTAATACATGTACATATTCTACGGTATTACAAGTCCGAAAATCCAACCATCGAAATTGCGTGGTCAACACTAGGAACCGAAAACTAACGTAGCTGGACCCAAACTAACATCCTGATTCGGAATCAGAAAATCGAGTTGGATGGGTACACTCTGATACGTATGCCATCCGTCCTATTTTGGTTCAAACTTACATGCATCTTGGTTTATTGCGACGGAGTGTCATCCATAGCTCCACCGTCTCGCCTACAGTCCCAGTCTCAATAAAACCAATCGCGGCTGCAGAGGAAGAACCCGAAGATGGCCGACCGCATGGACGCTAAGCTCGTGACCTCGTCACCATCGAACAAATCAAGCAGCTCAGGCACAGCCAACTTCCGCACAGAGGAGATACGCGGTGCGCTATCACTCGGCGATTATGTGCCAAATCGCTGCAACGAAGGCGACTAAGCGGTGGTTTTATTTTTTGAACAGGCTATTTGTTCAAGAAGACGCGCGAGGGCAAGTGGCAAAAACGGTGGTTCGAGACCAATGGATGTTTCCTCACGTATTACAAGGTGAATCTTGTGTAATGGCTGCTATTACATCAGTAGTTAACCGCAGTAACCGACGATTTCCTGCAGAAACAAGGCCAAAAGCTGCTGGCGGCGCTGAATCTGCCGCAAGTGGGCGCCATCACGTTGCTCCAGGAGGACCATGTTGGTGAGATCCAGATCCAGATCTTTGTCGAGTTTTAACATCAATCGACTCACGATTTCGCTGCTTTTATCTGCTGGAACAGATGGCCCTGGCCTCTTCACCATCGAGTTAAACGAGCGCGTGTACACGATCAAGGCGCGCTCCCATGACGAAGCCGCTTTCTGGGTAGACGCGCTACTGTGGCGTCAAGCAGGAGGCCTCGTGACGCAAAAGTCGCCGGACGTGAGCAAGCAGAAAGTCGGCAACATCCAACCTGCCGATCAGTTAAATAGTGCAACACCATCAAGCCCCACCAGCACCTCCACCACTAGCTCCATGCACGTGGAGATGGCTAGCAAGCAACATGTGAACGTGGCAAACCCGGACAACGTGGGCAAGGATGGCGCTCCCTGCGCGGCCTGTTGTGTCGTGCAATAGACGTCAACGACGGACAAACTGCTGACCCGAGAGTGAGGCAGCCATTTATATTCCTGCGTTCTTGTTGCCTGCTCCGCGGATCTCAAGTCCGTTCGCCCATGCGATGCATGCCCAGATTGTTCGAGAGCTACCCATCGCACCAACCATGATATCAACACAGCTTCCTGTGAAGGAGCTAACGCAGAAATTACAATCTATTCATGCTAACCCACCCTGGTATTTGGTGTAAAACCAGGGTCAATCGTCCGTCACTTGTGTTGCTAACTGGTGCTAACTGATAGCTACACACCCAATTCATGCAGGTAACTTACTGGAGAAGGCACCCGGCCAAGCATATCGACCAGCAGCGCGTTCGGGTCCCTAGCACCCCCATGTATCATCAGCTGCCTGTACAATTTCTCGCCTGCTTTACGGTTCAATGGACCATTGAGACCAACAAAATTCGTGTGCCAAATGTCTGCAGCGAACACGCGCGCGTACAGGTAGCTGTAGTAGCCGGCCCCATAGCCGATTAGGTGACCGAAGCGTGTGTGCCAGTACGTTCCATCCACGTGCGGTACCAAAGTGCTCGAGTTCTGCAGCTCGTGCAGCATTTGCGTGGTCGTAGGAGGGTTACATGGCAAAGGCTCCTCTCCAAAGAGCTGGAGGTCCAGCATTGAGTACAGGCACTGCGTTTGCGTATCCATCGCGGCGAACATCGTTTTCGAAGCTCGAAGACCCTGCATCATAGCAGCCGGTAACGGAGCACCAGTCCGATAGTGGTGAGCAAATTCACTAACGACGCGGTAATCCCAAGCAAAATACTCGAACAGGTGTGAAGGTGTCTCCACAAAGTCCAGTGTAGCACGTGTGCCCGAGAGGTGCTGGAACTCGGTACGAGATAGCAACGAATGCATCGCGTGACCAAATTCGTGAAAAAGTGTCTCCACTTCAGCGTGTGTCAGCAAGGATGGGCTATCCGGCGCGGGCTTGTTAAAGTTGCAAACGAGCGCCACGATAGGCTTCTGGTACGACGTGTCGCTGAGACGCTTACCACAGCGAATGGTGAAGTGAGCTGCGTGATTGTACTTGTTGGACCGAGGATACAAATCGAAGTAGATGTATCCTAGCGTTTCGCCGTCCTGATTAAGTGCCAGCTTTACCACATCTTCATGCCATCGTTCACTAGCATTGAGCATCGGAACTTGCTTTAGTTCCAAGCCGAAGAGCGCCGAGCACAACAAATGCAGCCCCTTCAGACAATTCTCGAGAGGAAAGTATGAGGAGATGACACGCGAGTCAATGCGATGCTTCTGAGCCTTGAGCATGCCCATATAGTATGGTAGATCCCACATATACACCTGATTGACGGAACTACCTTCATGCTTACGCTTTGCATCCAACAAAAGTTGTTTCTCCATCTTTGCCTGGCAAGTAATAATGTCAGCTACTCATCAGCAAACGAGGATTACCAGTACATTGACGAACCTTTGCCATGAGCTGCTTGGAAATATCTTCAATGAAGTCTTCCACCGCCTCTGGGGATCCGATCATGCGGTCACTGCCACATCATTATCAATGGATACGAGTTTCATGGCTAAATGAGATTTCACGTCATATCTGTGAATATGTCTTACCTTGTTGCCAAGTGAGCATACGTAGGGAATCCCAAAAGCTGAGCGAGTTCATGCCGCTTCGCTCGTAGCTTATCTAGAACCGAAACATTGTCTTTTGCGCACGAGTTGGCGGTGATATACATGTTTCGTCGAACTTCAGGATCACCAACCCATTTCAAAATCGTGTTCATGACGTGCATGTCTGTGGGGACTCTCAGCGTGTCGCGACTCATCCATTTGCGCTCACACACAGACGTGATGCTATGTGGCATACCCCGTAAAAGTTTTGCTGGGACCTCCACATATTCTCGTGCGCTGTACATTGTAGACTGAAACTGCATGCTAAGCTGTGTAATCTCATTCTGCAAAGAAATAACCCGTTGCCGGTCTGGCCGTGACAAATGAATACCGTCGCGCTCGAACTCGTTACGGAGCAGAATTCCCATCCGTCTCTGCTCAGGCGTAAAGTTTATCATGCCGATTTTATCTTCCGTGACCGTTTTGAGGGATCGATACAACTCCACATCAGCATTTAGGTTCTGGATGAAGTCCGACAGCTCCGTAAAGCATTCACTCGCTGCCCGCCGGAAGTTTCTGATGCGAAATAAACCACATTAGAATTTTTGCTAAAAAAGTATTATTTTGTTTCGCACTCGTTGGGATGCACGTTACGACAGAGCTCCGCAGCGTCAATGACCGAGCAAATGGCATTGGAGATGTCGTCCAGAGTGCGTAGTGTCTGCAGTCCTGGTAGTGACGCTGCTAGCTGCAATAGTCATAGAATTAGCATGTACCAGCAATGCATCGTATTAGTACTGATACCTCCTGTCGCAGCTGATGACATTGCAACTTGACGTCTCGTGTGAGTCTTGGGAAGTCCGACGGGGTGTGCAGATCCGGCAGCTGGAAGAGTCCTGGCTTGGCCTCAGAGACCGAACTCGCGCACGCAGCTGCAGAGACGCCCTCTGAGCGGCCTGGTGTCCCTGTAACGGACAGGAAACGAGTGAATGGGCGTCGCCAATGCACTGGTCTAAGCGGCAGCATATCTCCTCTGCCCTCGCTTGTCAATTCCAGACTGAAGGCTGCGATTTAGCAGGTGTGATGGTGAGATACTATCATGTGACATATGCGTTGTAGTAGGAGGATGAATATTACCCAATTGGAGGCGGATGTGTAATATTTTGGACGAATCAGACGTGACAATAATGGGCGCTAGTGATTTGTAGATCATTCTGGCACTGTTGAAGTCGTGTGGAATGCCGCCAGCACACGCTTGAGGTTTCGAATGACGAAGACTGGGTCGGCTTCGTACACGTAAATGCCAGTGGAGCTAGCGATAAGCAGCTCAGGAACGCCATCGTGGTTGACGTCTCGCCACAGGAGACTGTAGATGGCACCGAAAGTCTCCAAGTCCCAGTGGTTCCGGGACAATCGCTGCCACTTTCGTTCCAGTGATGATGAAGTATCATGCTCTGAAACTGGGATACTCTCAATGTCGTCCCAAATATTGTGCGAGCTGTCAGCTGACGTGGGTGAAGCAGTTCCAACTGGAGGTACCTCTATTGGCCCAACCAAGTCTTTCGTTGCATCTTCGTACATGTCATCTCGCAAGATGATGGTGTTGTCTTTGCTGGTATCGTCCCTCCCTTGCTTGTATGCCAACATGATTTGGCTGTCTGTACCGAGCAGGAGCTCAGCTTCCCCATCCTGTATCAAACGTATGAAGTGAGAATACTGGTAATGTGTTGCAGCCGATGTGCGCAAAGGAAATGGAAGCGTACCAGATCAATATCAGCAGGGATGCCCGCGAAGATTGAATCGAAAGTGTCGGAGCCTATCAACACCTCGCCGCTTTGGTCGGGTGATTCCCCATGTACGTCTTCATAGACCACTGCCTGGCCAATTGCACATGACACTAACAGGTTGCAGCACCAAGTGCTATCGGTGTCTCCTGGTGTGTTGGTGTGCCTAGGGAATACAGCCACGGACGTAACAGGTCCGTTCAATTGTAAGTCTTTCATCTTGAATGGACCGCCAAGACATCCACCGTGCATTTGTCCGCGACATACCCGCACCAATCTACCACGTAACAGAGGTAATAGTAAGTATTTCTGTTAAATGCAATTTTCAGCAGAAGAATCACCCGTCAGCGCAGCCGAATGCGATCCAGGCTAGGTCCTTCTCAGGCGACGCGAAGATATCCACTGTCAGGATTGTGTGTGAGAAGTTCGCAAGTTCGGGGAAGAAAGCAGCAAACTGCTCGTTATCCAGACGCGAGCAAACCGCAGCAGAATCGATCGTAGATACTTGCATTTCGTTCTCAATATACCCAAATGCCGTCACGGAGTCTGTACAACACACCATGACGCCATAAAAGACATCTCCATTCGTTCCTGATGCTTGCACACTGAACACACACGTGGGAGCGGACTCCAACTCAAATTTTCCGCAGCCGGAAGCCTCAGCAGTTTCTGCATTGTCGTGCGATTCGTGCTGAGGAACCAACACTTGAAGGAACAAAGTGTCGCCAACCGCATACGCCACTGCCACTCGCGCCTCATTCAATGCTCGTCGCTCGATAGCAGCACTTGCTATGATGTCAGCTTTCCCGGTTCGAAGTTGGTCCACATCAAGCGTGTGCAAAGAGTATCCTCCGTCTCCGTAGCCCAAAAGAGACACACATCGGTCCGTTGTCACCAGCGTATAGCTGTCGATACGGAAGGCGGGAGTCAGCAGTACTACCTACAATATATTGAGAAGGATGCCACGCACCTATGCGAAGATACGGAGCTGAGTGTATGTAGATTGGGAGCGCCATTGGGGTACGCGAAGAAGCGTTTCTGGTGGAAGTGCATTACGATCAACTTTCCGTCTGGTCAGTAATACGAGGGAACTTACTGCCTGAGCTGTTAGTTGAAAGGTGGATATGTTCCTGCGCTGGAATTCGGCGATGGTCTACCGAGTAGACCCCTCTTGGTGTTGTGACTTCACCGGTTAGGCAGCGAAAGACTCGCATGTTTTCACATCACTGTCTGGCTGTGCCTGCCCACCGAAAGCCGGGGGCTGAATCAACGGCACTGTGGTGATACAGTGTCCACCTCGTCAATCCGCTTCTCTGTTCAACGCGAGCACGTGAAATTCACGTGCTTGCCTGCAATGCTGGCGCCAATGAAACTGTACGAGCAACAACCAAGACACACGCTCCAACTTCAAGCCTCTATCGCCATTATCTCGGAGAGTGAACGAACGCAAACGCACGAACGAACTCAAAGAGTTCAAATAACATCATTTAGTATACTCGTCATGATAAAGTTTCAAGGAAGCATCGCGTGCTTTTCCGCGTGTACAACTATTTACTAAACTTCTTCACTATCCTAGTCTTGTCTTGCCTTCCCTCGAGTCGGCTGCCTCTCGAAGATTCCCAGGCAGGTTGTCTGCTCGTCTTGTGTTGGCCCACAGCGGCGGAACCACCGCTTCTGCCGCCGCGGTTCTTGACCAGAATCGTTGTCTTCGACAACGGCCAATATATAAAGGATATACACGTCTCCCTCTACCTCCTTGGTGCAAGTCCATTTTCTCCTAATGCCTTAGAGTTCAGGAGGCGAAGAAACTCAAGAGGCACCGAAGTCTTGACCAGCTCAATCGTAGTTGAGCATATCCTCTGCGAACAATGGAAGTGGCCGTCCCGAATCGTTAAGCAGGCAGTCCATGCCGTACGACTCAGTCCACTCCATCAGAGACATTTCTCGTGTCCGCTGGTTCTGGACCTTGGACATGGGCTCCAGCATCATGTTTGGTTGTGGTTGCCGAGGTTGTGGGGGCGGCATCTGCTCCAATTGAGCCACAAAGTTCTCCGACATGACGTTGACAGGTGGAGCAACTGGCATCCTGGGCACGGACACAGATCCTTCATTGATCTTCATGCGTTTGGGAGCACGTTGGGGCGGCATTGACATCGGGGCCTGCTTGTCCTGCAGCAGACTTTTGACTAGACCCGTGAGGTCGGAGAGTTGCCCCATGAGCTCGGATACTTGGCCCTGGAGACTCTGAACGGACTGCTTTAGCGTCTCAACCTCCTCATGGTCCGGCGAGGCCGGCTCCGAGTACGTTTTGCGACGGATCTGAGCCATGAGTTCTTGGCGGCCGCGCACGAACTTCTCGTGGTAGAACTCCCACCAGTTCTTGCTCTCGTCCTCTTCCGTGGAGATGACGATCTCGTCCTTCTTGTGCTTGCGGAAGCCGTAGAAGTTGAGCTGGCGAACGAAACTGCTGAAGTTGTTGTGCTTGAAGTAGCGAGGCAACATCGTCTTGGCGAACTCGCGCGGCAGCTTGATAATGAACGAGGAGCCGCTCTCGCTCCAGCACGCGACAGTCGATGGCGAGCTCTCGATCATGTCGTAGGTCTTCTGCAGGAACACAGGCGCGGCTGAGGCGCCCTCCGGACCCGAAGAAGCCGGCCGCTTGCGCATCTTGTTGTCTCCCATGCTGACGTTGACTTGGTTTGAGTATGAACGCTTTCTTCTATTTTTTCTCGTGCGGTGCCTGTCTTGTTTGACTTGCGGTGAAAAAGCGGAAATGAGCTTGAAAGGAGTGGGCTACTGTTGGGCTAGGAAATAACATTCTGACCACATCGCCCCCTAGCCCTGGACCCCATTCTTTGGGACTGCTCCCCGGATTAAACACTTGAAATCCAACCTTCTGATTGGGCCCACTAAGTTGCGTGCTACAACGAGTACTTAGTCAAAGTCGGCCGATCCGCATAGAAACGACAATAGTCAAGCGGCCGACAATCGTATGGTAGGACCGCTCGAAGAGCAAATTGTGGAATCTCTTTATTAGCATGGCTGGCCAGCATGGTACGAGCCAACCATGCTGGCCAGCCCATAGCGTTTCTATCTCCACAATCATCGGCATTCTCTTAGAGTGCTGCCATACGATCGCGCTTTTGTGCGAGCAAGTGCTGCTGTCGCGAAATTCGGTGCGACCCAAGCAACGGATCTGGTCCTACCGCCGACGCTCTATCACACAAATAATAATCTAGTAGATTGTTACTTAAGTATTTGTACATGTATGTAGATTGAATGTACATACCACCACACTGTGGTGACCACAGTACTCAGTGAATCATTTGCATTTGCATACATGTACTTCAGGTGTAATGGTACGATACACTATCCGCTGTCCACAAACAACGCATTGCTTGCGCGTCGCCACGAAATTCAGGCCGCGAGCATTCTCACTCGAGAGAGAGGTGCATCGAACGATCACTGGAATTGGCAATTCACGACGGAGAGCTGTCTGTCGCCAACGAGAGGCATCGGCATCGCCAATGCCGCATCGCGGTGCACTGGCAGTGCACTTGCCAAAGCGCTAGCAACAGGTAAAAAACTCAGCGGCTGAGTCTCAGCCTCGGGAGTTGAAGCGACAACTGCGGGTCCGAGAACAGGCGTCCTAGAGCGTAACAGCAAGCAGTCAGTGGCTTCTTTGGAGTTCTAATCGTCGCTACGCGGCGCAAAATTGCTGTTTTACCATAATTTACGACGCTTTAGCGCATCCCGGTAATCAAATCTCCCCATCACTTCTGGACGTGTCCCAAAGAAAAGCATAGGCGTGGCTGCTGAAATTTCCACAACTAAGTTGACGAAGTATCCGCGCCAATCGTGCACCAACTAGTCCTATGTACAGAAAACCTGTCCTAATTGTTCCCTCTAGTACCTGGTATCCTGGTATACACGATAGTATCGGAGGACAGACATGGTATCGTGACGATACCATGTCTGTCCTCCGACCTGGTTCCCTGTTTGTTCCTTACAATATTTGATATCCTGTCAAACGCAAACCTGCTATTGATTTCGTTAAAAATTGATATCCCATTGACCATGAAATCAAGGCGCATAGCGCACCAACACGTCTTCTGAGGTTTCTAATGAACGATGGTATGATATTCTAGTAGCAAAAGAGTGTTTCAGGAACACCCAGCCAAGGTTAAGTGCATTGAGGGTTTTAAGTGTTTATAGGGTTCAGGTATTTAAATTGAGGGTTAACCGGATTTTATTCTTGTTTTCTACCTCGATTAATTGATATTATTGCTATACTTGATACTGATCAGGGAAACGGGACTTATTTGTTAGGACAGATTTCACGGTAACCATCAAATGCTGTGCGTAGCCTGGATTCTCTGGATACTAGCGCTCTGGGTGTCCGCTACGCGGACGCTGTATGTGCGGTTGGTCATAGTTGATAATTAACGTAATGTTTGAATTAGGTATTAGGTAAACAATACGCAAATAATTATGACAAAAGTAATTGACGTAATTTTAGGCTACCACATGATCAAAAATTTCTCTGTACACAATATTTTTGGTGTGCACTCTACCATTCTCATCAATCATCTCTGGGTCCACTGCAATCTTAATTGCCTTTCGCGAAGTGACTCTGGATAGAGCCACATACAGTTGACCGTGTGCAAACACAGGTGATTCCAAGTAGATACCAACGTGATGGATTGACTGACCTTGCGCCTTGTTGATTGTCATTGCAAATGCTGGAACTACAGGAAACAGCTTACGCTTCAATTTGAATGGAAACTCCTTATCGTCGTCTTCTGTGTAGAATATGATTCGAGGAAT
>NBNE01002004.1:0-10209 GCA_002215365.1 Phytophthora megakarya | reverse complement strand
CCATCAAGAGTGGCAAGGCTCGGATATGTATTGTTGGCGGCTATGATGACTTTGGTGAGGAATGCTCGAATGAATTGACACAGATGAAGGCGACAAGCGACTCAGTGAAGGAGATCGAGATGGACCGTGAACCGAAAGAAATGTGTCGTCCGTGCTCGACCACGCGCGGTGGCTTCATGGAGAGCCACGGCGCTGGTATGCAGTTGTTGATAGATGCTCAGCTTGCTCTGGAAATGGGCTTGCCGATTTATGGTATTGTCGCGCTGACAAACACGGCAACAGACAAGAACGGTCGTTCAGTGCCGACTCCTGGTCAGGGTATTCTGACTACGGCGCGCGAGGCTTCGTCCGAGAACTTGAAGCCTTCACCGCTTCTGGACGTAGAGTTCCGTCGCCGCCTGAGATGGAGGGAATTGAAAAATGTTATACGTGAGAGATGGCGTTGATCGATGGAGCATTCATTAACAAACATTTTTAAAAGTTAAAAGAAACTTAAAAGTAAGGACCGAAAGTTTTGTAAAAGTTTTACGAAGTCTTCCTCAAAATCCACAAGGCTTTATTTTCCCTGGATCATGCTATATAAAATAAAAAGTCTATATTTCTTGCTCATTGGTTTTTGTCAACCTATCAACCGACCTTTTTAGCTCGTGTACATCTCTAATTTCTCGAGTTTCCAGAGAACGTGCTCTACGGAATTCCCTAAAAACATTTTTCCACAACTCAGATGTAGAATACAAACTTATGTCGCCAAAAATGAAGAGGTACTCGGTCTCTCTGCTAAGCATTACAAGTGCTCGTTTTTCATCATCCTCCATAAACCCAAGTTGACCCGTTGTGTTGCTTCTCACCAAGCTGAGAATGACAATATCCGCCTCACGCCCAATGCACGAATCGGCCGTGGCCACTTCAACTCGAATTTTACTGGGTTGATCATGGTCATATTGAGCTAACGTGCGTTTCAGGAAGCGAATCTGCCCTTGGTACGGTGTAATAACCAACAAATTTCGTTGTCTGTCCGCAATTTGACCTAGCTGACGCTGAAAACGTTGTATAATGTCAATAACACAAAAGGCTTCAGTCTCGTTCATCCAGCTCCCAAATTTGTCCTGTTCTTCGCGTCCTTGTACATCCGTAATAACAACCCGAGATCTATTAAGTCGCACCCACTTTGAAGCATGTGGAATATCTAATCCGTTTAATATTCCAAGCTGGTCAGTCTTAAAACAAATAAGACGTTCTTCGTAAAACATTTGCAGACATTGTGATATCTGTGGAGGGCACCGATATTGTGTATGTAGCACAGTAGCACCTCCTTTCTTGTATAGCATTTCCAACAACGAAGTCCGGAGATAATGAAGACGCCCACTTTCTTCATAACTTGCGCTATGTTTTGAGTTGGATGAGTTCGATCGATATGGCGGAAGCTGGCGGGGATCACCGACAATAATAAGTCGTGATGACGTTCTTCTAAGACCCATAACCAAACCAACATCCGGTGACTGACCTCCTTCGTCATTGATGCAAATATGAAATTCAGTGCTTTTCAAAAGGTCAGAGCCTAACATGGTGCTGGTGGCAAATATGACAGGTGCAGCAGCTATAGCTTTTTTTTCGATCGTTCGACGTATGTTGAAAAATAATTCGTCATTACTGTTTGGGTGAGCAGCTTTCCATGTTCTAAACGAACTCTCGAGAAGACAATCAAGGCTGAAGCTAGAATATTCATGAGAAAGGGAGTTCCGACCAACGCGTAAAAGTCCACCACCTTTCCAGAATTCCATCTGTGCCGATCTTCGTAGATTTTCATCAACAGCATCGTTTGTTTCGGCAAAAACCACTATTTTGTCATTTGGGAACAGCTCCCGAAAGCCCAAAATCGCAGTTGCAATCATATATGTTTTGCCACATCCAAAAGGTCCAACGACGGGCGTTACTCCATATTCCACCAACATTCGTTCGACTGCTGTTTGTTGATCGCTGTTAAGTCTGTGATAGTGGCGCCGGAATTCATCTGTCAAATTTTGAGGGTCGAACTGTAAACGCGATGATTTCCCAGAAAATTGACGTAGAGCTAGATTTTCCCACAGTCTATTTTTATGTGGATTATCCACCGCTCGAAATCGGCGAACTTGTTGTAAAATGTTAGACCCTGCCCGAAATTCAATGTTACGAGCGTGCGTTATATCCAATGAATTCTTGACGACAAGCCATATCCGGTTACCCATTGTTGCTATCACAGCACCTATTACTGCGTATTCATTCCCATACTTGATCTTTCCAATTGTAAAGGCTGAAATCTGATAAGTTTTTGATATATCTTCAGCAATGATAACGTATGGGTACTGAAGAATGGATTCTTCATGTGTAGCAAAAATGCTCCTCGTGTCCACGGAAAGACCTAACGGTTCACAAGATACCACCCGAAGCGAGACATGATCATCCATTCTACCATTGTCGCGCAGGTCATGGCAAATGTTAACTGCTTCCTGGTGATTATATAAAGCAAGCATGAGCCGATAGTCACCTTCGTTCTTAATTAAATCATTGTATACACGCCCAGTGCTGTAGTAGAGCCAATGCCGACAACTTTGATCACCTTCAAATTCATCCACAGTAATATCGTAAAATAAGCAACAATTTCCACTTCGACAATTTCCGTATATCCGAGACTCACTTCCACTTTTTCGCCAGAGTTCCTGGAGAAATGCAGTCCTCACACTTGAATTGTCATGAAACAGCACACTACACGTAAACAAGAGCGATCTCAACTGCGGCCGATCTTGAAAACCAGGTATATGCTTTGAAGGATCGTGGACGTGTTGAGTTTTGCGACGTGCTAAAAATTCTTTCCAATGAGAACTCACAACGCATTTCCGATGATCCACCAAATCTGGAAATTGTTTACTCTGTTGGTTTGAATGATTTCCATTCTTTGCTCCACTATAACGGCGATATTTCTTGTTGTGGACTGCAAAATCAGCACAAGAGATTTTAAACCCGATGTCATGATCTTTTATGACCCCTTTCTTTAGACACTTCATAACCAAGTATCTGAAGTTTTCGTTGTCATCCGTCTCCTCGTGAAACCCAAGTTTTCTCTCTTCTTCCTGTTTTTTTCGAAGATATTCCCTGTTTAAATTGCTGTTCAGAACCGCGGTTGTGTTTAGAATTTTATCCAAAACATTTGGGCGGACTCTTGACCTTGAAGTATTCATCGCGATAGTACGTGAGTAGTTCCTTGAATTACCCATTTGTAACTGTCTGTCACATTTCGCACTAGTCGCAGTAACCACGGCTCCAGCAGATACAGCTGGACGATGAGATTTTCCACTTGAGGGACTTTCACCCCGCGCTTTACTTTTCGTATCATTCTCTAATGCATTTTCATCATTCGCAATAACTTTGGTGGAAACAGGTAAGTCAATCGCCATGATACACGGGTCTTCGGCAGCTTTACTTGTCACCGTGGTCTCGACTACCTTGGAGATAATAAGTGGATGATTTACGGAACTATCCATTTGCAAAAGTTTGTCACATCGTGCGCTGGTAGTTTCCACAAGCGTTCCTAACGCAGCCGGGTGATGTGAGGTGGAACTTGGTCGAAGTTCACGCAGTGTTTCCAAATTCATATCGCCTTCCAATACAGCTTCATCTCCATTGAAATCATTAGTGGGAACTGTCGTGATAATCATCTCCGTAGGCAGATCCTCGATACCTTCAGTTGCCGCTGCTGGCTCGGGTAATTCGTTCTGGGTATTGCAAGGGGCTATGTAGCGAAATCTGGAGCTTGGGGTGATGGATTCGTTTCCAATGCCTGCCTCTGAAGTCATCGTCAGCGGTCGACCTCTCTTTCTAAGTGTCTTAATTTCCAATTTTGATAGCATTGTGTCAAATGCATTCCGAGACCGTGGTTGCTCACTTATCTCCATTAGACGCTCAAATATGCTATCACATTCTTCCTTGTTCCGCCCTTCGCAAGTCCGCAAAAGCTTGATTTCAGCTGGGGTCCATGGTTTTGGGCTTGACACTGCGATTCCCACGTCGGTTTTAGCAATCACCGTTCGTCTCACCGTTGATGAAGATATGTCAATTCCATGCCTTGCTTTGATATCGGCTGCAATCTCTTTAAACGAGTACTTTCGAGCAAACAGCGCTTTCATCTCTTGTTGATGACCACTGGTAAGCTTGATTTGACGCTTTACTTTCCCCTTAGACGCGAACCAACGCCGTGTCTGCAGTTTACACGCTTCAATAGACCGCTGGGGTAAACCTTCCTTTTGCGCCAGCTCACGAAATCGCTCAGCAGCTGCCATTTTCGACCCCTCCCCCACCATTTCACACGCAATGTTTAGCAGCTTGAGTTCGGCAGGTGTCCATTTCAAACGCTTTTTGCTGACCGCCTTGGAGCCTTCGCTATCGCCAGTTGAAGCCATGGCACTTGCCGTCGAAAACACTCGCCGTTGCTGGGTTTCGTTGTTGCTTATACGGGTGGATGTCAGGAATTGTGGTTTCCAACGTGAACCCTATATGAAGAAGTTTGAATGCGGAAGATGTAGAAAATAGAGAGAGCCACACATGACCTCTGAATTGTTTTGGTCCTACCTTTCTATGTAATTAAATTCAGGAGTCATTAGGATAGGGCCCAATTTTTGACCCCTGGATGCTTTTGGTACCATTGGGTTCTCAAAACTATCCAGGGGTCAGTAAGATTAGGTTTCCGGATGTTAAACTTCATTAGTGCTGTAAATCAACAGGCTATGTGATATGCATAACCTAGGTAGTTGAACTCTAGTTTCACTATACATCTTGGTTGTCAAAAGTCATAGCTATCCTTATCGGAAATGTAAGGACAAAATGAACATTTTTATTATTGTTTAACTTGAAGTCTTGTTCGTAGTCCTTTTCATTATTTGCGTAAATCGATTATGAAGAAAGTATTTCAGGAGGTTGCCTTTACTGAGCAGAACCACACCGCATGTCATGCCGTCCGTTGTTTCCTGTAAGTTCTTTGGCCCGTTTAGTCGCTAGCGTTGGCCAGCTTCATGAGCAACTTGGTCTGACGCTCAACCGTAATTTGAAGAAGCGTAATCCCAGCGCAAAGTTCTGCAATCGCGGAGTCCTGAGGTACGACCGCGTTAAACAGGCAAACTGTAGCCTCCTGAAGTTCGCCATCGACAATATGCTGGTCCAGACCAACATTTGGGAGCACGATAGTAAGTCTTTCTCCAATGGTTTCAACTCGAATCTGCAAAATCAAAAGAGTTCATTAATACTGGTTAGTCCAAATTGTTACTGCTTTAACCGTTTTGCCATTCGGCCTGAATTTACCCCTTTCGGTGGATCCGACGAACGGTTCACGCGTTTGCCGAGAATCTTGACGTGGTCATTCACTGCATTAATAAACTCGCCGCCTGTGCACGATTCGCTTGGTATGAACGGTCCAATAGGAGCTGAACGTTCACTTTCGATGGTGCGCGTTACCTTCGATTCCAGACCTTCAAGAAGCTCGATTCTTGGACCCGTAACATCATTACGACGGAGAAGCTGGTGTCCAACTCGATTTGGTAGTAGGTTGCGTGCTTGAACTTGTGCTGTCTCGATAATGCTAACCACATCTGCATTTCCAGCAATTAAAGCTGTCACAACGTGTCCGAACATGCCGACAGTGCGTTGCACAACTTGGTCGTGACGCTGAATGACTTGATCGTGTCGAGCACTTTCTTGCTGGGCTTTATCTTCGGCTGCCTTCTTTTCCATTTTTGCCTTGGTGGTCTCCATCCGTCCTAGAAGTTGTTCGTTTCGCACCCGTAAATCTGTCATCTGCTTTACGTACTCCAGCTGTGTCTTCAGCGACTCCTCGCGCGCATTAGCGAGCTGAACTTGGAGATCTTGGACTTTTGCTTCTGCTGTCTTTAATTTCCGCTTTGTCTCCTTGAGCTTGTTACTTAGTTGGAGATCCTGTTGGTCACCTTCAGCTGGTCGCTTGAGCATGCTAGTTGGACTTGACGTACGGTCGCTGGGCATGTCTGATCCATCTGGATTGCTGGATCCAGGTTGCTCTTGACCATCACCTTGTGGTTTCTCTTCCGCACACCTATCCTCATTATTGCGATGGGCATTTTCGCTGATCTGTGCCGGGACAGACAAGCACTTGTTGGCCTTGCCTAGAGGGTCCCCAATCAGATCGAAACCTCTTTTGATGGAACCAATCGCCACAACTCGTAGGAACGTGGTGGTCCTGTGGCCGATGAAACTATACTGCTTCATTTGAATAAGGTCAAGCGTTGAGATCTCTCCTTTTGCAACTGCCTATAATGATTTCAAACGGAGAGTGTGTAAGTAATCGTGGCTAACTAGCTTGATCTTGAGCAGACATACCTTACAAACAGAGCCCTTTAAAGTCCCGACAGCGAACGTTGCGCCATCAGACAGAAGCACCCTACGCAAGAGTTTCATAAACAAAGGGATGTCACATGCACGTCGACGTGAGCACTATACGATTTGGCGTACCTATACCCAGCCTCGGCTTTCATAGCAGCGTCCCACATAGCGATTATCTAAATTAGCACAAATGTTACTGTTAGTATACCGTTTGTGTGCAAAGTTATAGCTCGAGTGTATATCACCTGTAAGAACCCATTGTAATTCGTTTGGCGGTCGCAAAACATCGTCAATAGCGTTCCATGCTTGAGGTGCTCCATTCTTAGCCTTGTTTCCCAAATATGTCCGATTGCTAAATGAGTTCAGGAATTCTTCTACTAAGCCTAGAATGTGGTCCACGCGGACTAGATTCAGCCTATCCACCATTCAAAATAGGCACAATAACGAGCATGATGAAGACCCCTGAATTGTGTTGGGCTTATTTTCAAATCAGGGGTCATTTCAAGAGGGTATACATTCAGCATAATCATCATTTCGATGACCCTTGGATTGTGTTGGGCTTATTTTCAAATCAGGGGTCATTTCAAGAGAGTATACATTCAGCATAATCATCATTTCGATGGCCCCTGAATTGTGTTGGGTATTTTCAAATCAGGGGTCATTTCAAGAGAGTATACATTCAGCATAATCATCATTTCGATGACCCCTGAATTGTGTTGGGCTTATTTTCAAATCAGGGGTCAATCCAAGAGGGTATACATTCAGCAAAATCATCATTTCGATGACCCCTGAATAGTTAATAGACTAAAACAATCCAGGGGTTACACGATTCACTATTTCGACCCCTGGGCTCACCCAATGTAGCAATTTTATAGGTAACCCCCTCATATTGAATACTGAATATGTCAAGACAATAGGGTATAATGGTTGGTGCAACGCTACACGAACCTTAACAGTAATAGACCCTTGCTTAACCAAGCCGCATTTCGCATTGATTCACGAGTGCTTCATATCCCGAAGGGTTTTCACACACTTAATACGGCTTGGCCACTATGCCAACCAAGGGTCGGCTTTCCTCGACAATGAGGAAGGCAATGTCCCTACGAAAGAATTTGGTATATGACTCTAATTCAGATTCATCCTCGCCGCTACCGCGAGATATTATTGCCACTGACTCAACCATCGACGGTGATAGCAACTACACCAGTGAAAATGAAGAAGTTGTCGCCAGAGATGATTTCAGTGACAACGATTGCTGTTTCCACGTTACAGGCAACATCAACATAAGAGACGGCAACAAGCACACCAAAACTATTGAGAGGGCGACCCCCACCGTGAAATCCAGAACTTTCCCTGACAACATTATTGTCATTAGCGACGATAGTCAAGATGACAGCGAAAGCGAATCGGAATGCGAAGACTCACGTCAACCCTGTGCTGACTACGTCCAACGTCTCCGCGAACCTGATTGTCTTGAGTGCAGCGACATTAGGGGTGTTCAGTCGCAACCATCATCGTGTCAGGCGGTTCAATGCAAGTACAATCCGCTATGCGAAGAATCATTTACGTCGGCAGCCAAAATGCTTCAACACTGTAACTCTGTTCACGCAAATGCAACCGGGAAACTTTGGTGTCGCAAATGCACAAAGCGATGGGTCTTTGTTGACACAAAAAAACAGATGAGTCGCCACGAGCGGGATTGCCACCGAACGGAAACATGTCCAAAGTGCAAAAGAACAGATGTTCGAAGAGGGAGTTTCAAACGTCATGTGGAGACATGCAAAGGAATTGTTGATTCTGTCCTCGATGATTATAGCCGTGATCATTCGATTTCTGTGGGGTTAGTCGCGAAACAAGATGCAATTTGCGCGAGTAATCAGCCCATTTCATCAGAAGATGAAGAAAACCGTTCAAGCAGCGAAGAAGCCTTCAGAGAAATCATTGGTCAAGAGCATAAGCGGCGACGAATTGAGAAGAAACCGCATCAACAGAAACGAGCTCAAAAAGCCCTTCGAAGTGCATTGGAGGTTGGAAGGCAAGCTCATAGCACCAGCAACCTGAAACCTTCTGCTCAATTGCAAACCAAAGACAATTTGAAGCGGCGATCAAAGCATCGTAGCCCCTCCGAAAAGAGCTTTTTAGCTATGATGCCGGCCTACAACGAGTGGTTAGGTAGCAAAACGGTTGTTGGCCATCGAGCTTACGACGTGGCGCAGCTAAAACAGCATCGCGACAAGTTTCGGACTGTTCTGGGCAAGATCTCTGCGTTTTTTGACGAAGACCTTGGAACTTTGATGAAGAATTTGGATGACAGTGACCAATGGAAGTCGTACTTCGAAAAATCGAAGTTGGAGGAATTTACTTCCACCTTAGGTTTTACCGACAACAAGCGCCCGTTAAAACTGTGCACGGTATACAACTATGTCGTTGAAATGGATCACTACCTCTACTGGCAAGTTAAATCACGGGGATGCGACACAATGAAAAAGTCTTATAAACTCGTTCGAACTCTCAAGGAAAAACTTGCTGAGGACAAACATCGCGAACGCGATCCAGAAGAAAAAGCTGAACGGATCAAGAAACTCCCAAATGTACCCGATATTTTAGAGTTTTTTGACGGAAAATTGAAGTCCAACATGGAAGAAGCTCGCTCGAAAATTTCTACTCAAGATCAGGCAACTTGGAACGTCTATACTTGCTATCGAGACTATCTTCTGGTTTTGTTGTTGTTCGTGGTGCCGCCACAACGGAAACAATTTTATGATGCTTTGGACATTAGGGATATTACTGAGCAAAGTGGATGCTACCTGCTAAGTCTTAAAAGGCACAAAACCTCGCACAAGTACGGACCTGTGATCATTGCTATTCCACACGACTACAGCAAAGTTTTTACAGAGTATCTGCGTGTCAGAAACGACATTGCTAAGAAAGATACTTCATCTCTGTTTGTCGATATCGATGGCAACCGCGAAAGGTATTTGACTATGGTGTTCCAGAAAATTATGCAACGTGGGTTGGGTCAAAAGATGAGCATTTTGGATTGCCGTTCTGTATACATTACGTATGCTAACAGGTTTTTTGAGAAAGACGAGATGGCTACGCTGGCTAAGCGTATGTATCACAGCTTTGACACTCAACAACGATACTACGAAAGTACTTCGACCCGAGCGCAAGCAGTCGCTTTCTTGACACTAGCAGAAGAAGTCACCGGAAATGCGCGGCATCCTTTAGTTGAATCTCAACGAGATGATGACAACGTTACTCACCGACACAAAAACAAACGAAAACGTGCCGTTTGTGAGTAACAATTCCAAGCCCTAGATCACACACATTCAACAAGCTATTTGATCCAATAGCGTGGGTGGTTTGACGTCAATGTTATGCTGGCCTCAGCAAAAACCTGATGGTGACGACAGTTTCGACGGACTTGAATTACGAAATTGAAGCTGTACCGACTTAAGGATGTTCATTGAGCTGGTGGATGGATTGCAGCATGTTCATATGAAACAGAGTAAATAGATCCGATTGCACGTGTTGGCAGTGCTGAAGGTTTCACGCTTCCTTCCAGGCTCCAAGAAAAATATACATAACTAATTTCATGAACAAACAGATACTGGGTCAACTTGGGTTTATGAAGACCGAGTACCTCTTCATCTTTGGCGATTTAAGTTTGTATTTTACATCTGAGTTGTGAAAAATGTTTTTGAGAAATTCTATAAAGCTCGTTCTCTGGAAACTCGAGAAGTTAAAGATGTACAGGACCTATAAGGTCGGTTGACAAAAACCAATGAGCAAGAAATATAGTCTTTTTATTTTATATAGCATGAT
>NBNE01002003.1:0-10213 GCA_002215365.1 Phytophthora megakarya | reverse complement strand
TAGTCTTACAGACGGTGAAATCCGTCCATATAGTATCGGAATGCACCATCCACCATACGAGTGGTCAACGTCGCTAAGATTACGGGATGCAGCTATTGTGGCTGTGAATAGGTGAATCAGCTACGGTACATGAATATCGTTGATAATCTATCAATACGAATACTCAATTCGTCCCGTAATCGGACATCCTATACTAGAGGACCGATAGTTAGGCTTCCTCAAAACAGGAACCTAGTCTCATGATAGAAGCCTAGAATCGCCACAGAGTCCATAGCAATGTACACAGTGATGACTTGGAACGCGAGCAACATACGGTCCCTGTTTTGGGAAAAGCCCTAGTGGTACATGTTTGTACCAATAATGAAGATTACGATTCAGATCATTTTTCAGATTTGGTTCGTAAGCTTCAGTAATCAATATTTTTTCTAGAAGCTATGTGAAGAATACACAGTATTAATGCAGTAGTAAAGCGAACTTAGCTATCAGATAGGCACCGCTATCCTGAATTTCTAAAGAGCCGTATATTTTCGGTATCCAATTCAATAGATCCTATAAATGGTTTAAGGTGGAATCAGTTTAGTTTCTGGACGGCGTTGTAACAAGGTATAAAATGTCCCGACCATCTCAGCCAATGCTGTTTGAAACGTTCATCATTTGGGATTAGAACTTCTAGGAAGAATTAATCCCACACCTGCCTTTTTGATAGTAAAATCTACATATGCTTATAAGTTCATGTCACCCATACGGACAATGTACAGGTTTACACAACTTTGAACTCCCTATAACTCTACTCTTGTTAACTCTTTTTAATATTATCACAAATAGAAAGTAACCACATTTCTGAATCAGCATTACAGATACTGAAGTTAGGGCGCTTCCGACAAATATTCAGTTTTGGGATTTGGACATTGACGAAGCTGCAATACTATGCATCGTACTGTATTGTGAACGCCTTTTTCATGCCGTCTCGCCACCGTAGTGGGCGAAAATTCAAACTGGAACTACCTGCTATTCATAGGTCTACCTACACCAATTCTCCCAAATCGAGGCAATTCAGGTTTAGCACTTGTGCACCTTCCGAGATTTCAAGCTCATTCCAAAGTGTACTCAAATGTCTCTATGCCATGTGACATAACTTCAGATATGTATTTTCAATGCCACGGGTTTTATTAGCAAACGCACTGCTTGTCTGCACAGCATTGTCGAAACAAATGCTTGCAACATCCAATACAGTGTATTTCAATTGATAACTTATTCTCACTCACTCAGTACGTTTCAAAGACTTCATTTTGACGCTACACCGGCATCATAGTCGCGGCTACTACGCCCGCTTGTCAAGACATGAGGAGATATCTGGTATAATGGAGTACCATTAAAGATTGTGGGGCAATGCGATCGCACAGGTTTATGAAGTGCGTACGGGACGACCGAGTCGTCGATGTTTAGAGGCAAAATGAGTGGAACGCCTAGAGTACTCGAGCCCGTAGCAAGTCACGATTTAATTCATTAACTACTACGATGCCTGTCATACGTGATAATAATAATGGTGAGGTAATATTGTGTTACTGATTCCTACTTGGAATCGAACTCGAATATCCATTCCGGCTCGATGTGCCTATCCTAGCCAGTCGCCGTCCTCAGTACCGGCCTGTACTCATCGTCGTCTTCGTCGTGTGACTTTCTGCTCCCCATCGGAGATTTGTCGACATTGATATTCCCTTCAATGCAGTCTTGAGATCCAATCTGTAACATCTGCGTGCATGAGTTGCTTCACCCCAATCGTGAACTCATTGTCATCTGGACTGTCCTCAAAAGCCATGGTAACGCTGCTATGCGTGTTCATTGCAAAGTTTGCAGCCCAGTCCGCCATCTTATTGTGTCTTCTGTAATGATGTCTCCAGCTCTGTACGGCGCACAGATCAGCGAGCCGCCTTGCTACTCTGTACCAATGCTGGAGCTTCCGCGCTCTCGGGGGTTTCCTGGTCTCCATCATTCTCAGGATGAGCGCGCTATCCCCTACCACGTGAATGCCAGTCCAATTCTGCTCTACTGCCTTCGTGAGCAGCCTGTGTAGCCCGACAAATTCCGCTATGTTGTTGGTTGTGGTCTTTCGTCCTAAAGCGGTCGCCGCAGCCCACAGCATCTTCAACGAGTGTACTCCATCTCCAACCTCCACTACTATGCTGCCGCTGCCGCCCGGTCCTGGGTTGCCTCTGGACCCCCCATCGAAGAAGCCGACCCTGGTCTTATCTCGCGCGGCCGTGAGCCTAATTCCATGCACTCCTCCTTTCCACTTTGCTATGATATAGCTCGCTACTATCATCTTATGGTATGTCTTTTGTGTGAGGGGGTAGAGGCCCATACGATACCGCAGGAAAGCCTCCAGCACAGCCTTCTCGTACCCTGCCAACGCTTCTTCCAGTGCAGCCTCCTTCCTGCCGTCTGTATGCACTCTGTCGACATTCCTCCTCCACAGCATTGTCACTGTCACCGCGCATCCCAATGCCCACATCTCGCTGGCGACTATGTGCAAACGATCCCATTCTTCTCCTATTCTTCGTTCATAGTCTCCGTCCCCCACTGTATTAACCAGCTTGGGGTACTCCGCAGATTGAAACCAAAAATATCCTTCAGGACGCCCTCTCTACTCCTGCTTGCGGCCGCTTCCATTCTCTTCTGGCGACCCCATTTCTTGATGTATAAGTCCCAGTATGCCTCCGCCTCGGGACATGCCCAAATTAAATGTGCTGTCCCCCCCCCGCGCTTCTCTGTGCACAAGACGTTGCAGAACACCCCAATCCTCTGTCTTTGCCCGTCCATAGCCGCAATCGGTTAAGTTTGAGCCTTAATATATTCTGCGACTGGTATGCTGTTACACCTTCCATCTCATGGATCCGTTTCCACGGCAAAGACTCCAGCGCTGCAGCTAGCACTTCGTGGCTGCTCTTCCATTTATCCGCAATGCTGATTTTGACCTGCTCTGCTTCTTTCTGCAATCTCGTCTTTATCAGTCGTTTGTATCTTCTTCGTGACTGCGTCCACCGCCTTTGTCCAGCCCAGAGTGCCCTTACTTTAGTCAGCAACGGGTGGGGGGTGATCCACATCGTCCCTGGATGGATTTTTAGTACTTCAGCAATCGGTGAGGCGACTTCTGTGGCGTCCATATCCCAGTTCAGCACGTTGTCTCCATACCCCATGTGTGCGTTACGCCCCGCGTGGCCTCTATCGAGACGTGAAACAAGTAATACCGGCCTTCGAGGCCGTGGTGTACTCTGATCAGTGTATCCTCCTTGGTTGGGAATGCCAATTCCGGGAAATTAGCTAGCATGTTAAGGCAAATCTCGCGGAATATATGCGCTTCCCTATTCGTCATTGGAACTGTGTGTGTCGTCGGTTTTACCACTACCTCCCCACCCGGTAAATATTTCACCGTCAGCAGTTCGCAAACTCATTTTCCTTGGACATTCGCGATAAGCTTTTTTGTAAGCTGACCACTTGCATTCTTGCCCATGTGAGTCCCAATGCCAAAAATCTTCCAACAAGAGATGTGTTACCGTCGAAGGTATACATTCACCTCTGGCTTGCGTCTACGCTAGATCAACCCTACCATCTCTCCTCTCAATTTCCCCGCACAAGTCACATGTAGGCCTCCAGAATTCCATCGCGTCTGCAATCCATTATGAAACTTCATATCTGCGCGTAGTTTGCGAGCGCGATCCTTCCCATCAGAGGTTTTACTCTATGGATTAGACAGCAGATACTCTACCCACGGCCGACCTGTTGCTCTTAGGCTGTGGTGAATGCTGAGTGCAGAGAGTCGGTCTCTCGGTACAATATGCTCTTCAGTGCTTCCATCTCTGACCTGCAGCATGTCTCCCGCTAGTTGCCGTTGCCTCCTGTCCATCAATGCCCATTCGCCTACCACCGCTGCGCTCATTGCAATAAGCTCCGTTGTGATATTTGGTATCCCGAGTCCGCCGGCAGAAAGTGAGAGTTCTGCAAGGCGGGCTTACATCCACCCCGATGGTGGTTTCTCTGGCTGGATGAAGCACGCATTCCAAACGAAGTTGCGTAATCTCCAATCTGCTTCCTTGATGATTGGTTCAGTGGGCCAAGCATGCCGCGCTACATACAGCAGCTAGGGAATGATCACTGCCGCCGCAATTGACGTTCTTTGCTTCACCGTGTTCGTTTTCGTCTCTGCTAGGGCCAATCTTACGCGTAACGCAGCGAAAGCTTTGGCCCAAGCCTCCTCAGTTGTGTCTGCAAAGCCCGCTATGTGACCTAAATAGCGTGTAGTAGCGACCTCCGTTTCGCCTCATGTCGATTCGTAGCTTGTGTGTCTGATTCGAGTCTGATCCTTGATCCTAGGCGGATTGCTGCTGACTTCTTCAAATTTAGAGATAGCCCCGACACGTTCGAGAACCTTGCAACTGCGTCGATGACCGCCTGCTGCAAAACCATGTCCGCTATATAGATTGCTGCGTCATCAGCGTATCCGGCGACCTTCAAGTTCTTATGAGGTCTCGTTTCGTCAAGCTCAATCCCACGAATGTCCTGGCGGCCTTCAATTTCATCATAGAGTAAATCCACGGCTAGAATAAAGAGCAGAGGCGCCAATGGACATCCCTGCCTGATACCGCTGGTCACCTGCAGTCGTCTGGAGATTTCGCCGTTCGCCATAAATTGCACCGTCGTGTTCGTGTGGATTGCTTGCACTATTTGGCAGAATTTCGGTGGAAATCCCTTTGCTTGCAGGACCGCCAGCAAAAACTCGCGATTAAGCGAGTCGTAAGCCTTAGCGAAGTCCAGCAGAAGAACTTGAGCCTCACTCAGATCTGGGCTGCTGGTGCAGTACTCTTTGGCCGCCTCGTACAGATCTATGGCTTCATGAATCGTTCTACCCGGTATAAACCAAAATTGAGTGGCGTGCAACAGCCGCGTTATGTGCCTTCTCACTCTCCATGCCAGGATCCTGGTAAATATCTTATAGTCGGTGTTAAGCAGTGCGATTGGTCGGTAATTAAGCGGATTGCTGCTATCACCTCCTTTGCCAATGCTGAAGATGTAAGCTTCCAAAAATCTGGTTGGCGTGATTCCCTCCGACATCCAGTCATTAAAACTCTGATGAGCACCGGGGTAAGGGAGCCTCTGTGATCTCGATACCATTCGTTTCCTAGATCATCAGGCCCACACGCCTTTCCAGCCTTGCATTTACCAATGACCGCGTGTACTTCGCTGTCCGTGATCTCAGCATCAATGACACTAAGAGCATGAGGTTCCCAGGTCTCACTGTGTCGCTGCACATATTCATCTGCACTATCGTGATCCTCCGCTTCGCCGTTGAAGATGTGCTCCCAGCTATCCGCCAAAGTGTTTGATTTATCATGTGGAGCCCGCATTGGTTGGTCGTCCGCGATCGTCAGTGACGGTATAATGTTGTCACCGTACTTCGTGCATATTCAGCGAAAGAAATGCTTTGTCGATGCCTTTGAGCTCCACGAATTTCTCTGGACGAACACCCTACGTCTTCCAGCTCTCCTGGCTTCTTGTAGCTTGTTCAGTGCTTCTAGGATTTCTGCTCGAGTTGAAGAGTTGTCTTGTCCCGCGTATCCACATCTCTCCAAGCGTGTTTTCACACTTCTAATCCGTTGTCTGTACCCTTGAGTCGTTCTGGTCCGAGCCTGCCGCTTTAGTTTCGTCATTTCTTCCTCGATGTCTTGCTTAAAAAGGTCCCATGCTGTGGCCGTCTCTTGCCCCCCACAATTTTGCCAGCACGACGAGACACAAGCGTGGGAAAGAGGAAGGTCGCCGACCAAAACGCCAACTGGTACAGCGGGGCTTAGAGGAAAGTTAGGGCGCAGCGACAAGAAAATGAGAAGCAGGTAAGAAGCCAAGGCAAAAAGGGGGAGCATAAGTCCCAAGCGCGTACTAGGTGACGGAGGAGGGGAAAACAAGAGGCGAGAGGTGTCGCACTCTCCAAACTGCAGAGTACTGAAAAAATGGTAAGCCGGGCGAGAAGAAGACAACGAGACCCCACTAGGCACCAAAGCACAAAAGCGGGAAGGGGAGGCCAGGTCGCTGTCACCAATCAAACGCAGCACAGAAAAACACAAGCAGGGGGACAAGGAGGCGACGCAGCGCTTTATTCACCAATATATGCAATACACGGAGCGCAACGGAACCGGTGATAAGGAAGCAGAAAAAAAGACAGAGGCAAGATCAGCGATGAAGCAATCCAATCCAAAAAATACTGGAGAAAGCAAGATGCCCACAGCGGAGCCACAGTCTCATTCCGGCACTAAACTAGCGGAAAAGAGGACGTCAAAATCACAAAGGTCAACCCTGGATCGGACGATGGTGCACCATTAGAAATTTGGTTGGAAGTTCTTGGTGGACAAGCTGCAAACGTTGCTGCTAAGGGGCAGTGTGTTTGGCTTGCTTTTTACCCAGCTCTTCAACATGTCAATGCACGCCTGTTCCAACAGTGGTGTGTGGATATGGCAGCAAAACGCTTAGAACAACACCTGCTGTTTCATCGACTAATGAGCACATAATAGCATTACCGGCGCGATCTGTTTTCGGTATGCTTCTTCGAGATCATGCTGGACCAACCTTTACGAGCAGTTTGAATGATGTTGAAACCAACGTGATTCTATCGTCTTCTTTCACGGGGAAGCGAACACTACATGTGACAACAATATTACGATGCTATGGCGGTTGTTAGACAATTCCAAGCCTGATTTGTTCGTGACGGTCACAACGAACCCTAAGTGGAAAGAAATTCAAGATGAACTTCTTCCGGGCCAGACCTCTTATGATAGACCCGACATAGTTACAACCGTTTTTTAGAATGAAACTGAACACACTGCTAGATGAGGTTACCAAAAATGGTATCTTTGTAATGGTTGCTGCATCCGTCTACGAGGTAGAGTTCCAAAATCGAGGTCCCCACGCACATATCTTGATTATTTTGAAGGATCACGGGAAGCCTCGAAATGCATCAGATTACGATAAATTTGTAAGTGCTGAGATTCCGGATACTGAGATGCGACAGTGAGAACATGCATGATTCATGGTCCTTGTGGACGTGGAATTAACAGCCCCTGCACTGGAGAAGACGGATTATGTTCCAAACGATTTCATACGGCTTTCTTGGATGAAACGAGAGTAGATGACGATCGTTATCCTCTTTAAAGACGTCGTAGACCTGGACTGCTGGACCCATACAACGAAAAAAGTCCGCACAGACCTACTTCAACTAGAATGGTGTCGCGTTAGATTCATTACATCAATGCAAACAGACCACGATCACGCATAGAATCCGTTCGAGTTGATAACAGATGGGTTGCAACATACAATTCTTATCTGTGCCAAAAGTACGATTGTCACGTGAATGTGGAAGTGCGTTCGACCGTTCAATATATAAAGTATCTGTACACGTACGTGTACAAAGGGCAAGATCGCGCAACCGTTGTTCTTAGGGAACGCGGGAGGCGCGACAGTAATGATGAAAACAATACCGCGGAAGAACGTGTCGATGAAATTAAGCAGTACATGGATACAATGTACCTATCGTCCCTTGAAGTATGCTGGAAAATTTCAAATATGATGTGCAAAACAAATTTCATCATGTCAACTGATTGGCTGTCCACGATGAAGGCCAACACCACGTACATTTCCCTACCAATGCTCGAATTCATGATGTTATCGCGATGAATCAGTTCACAAATTTGACAGCGTTGTCCGGAACAATGTCTACATATCCAGATCTGGAGGATCCGGATCTTGCATGGGGATCGATGGCTAGTGGTGGCCCTGGATCTATGGGGATATGTATCAGGGAGGTATGGACATGAAGACGCCACTAAGGATCCGGAATGGGAAGACCCGGATCCGCAGGTGGGGAAAGTTTATGAGTATCCGTAAAGTTTGTGAGTCCGCGGAGCCGGATCCGCAGTGAAACATCAGGATCACGCCGGATCCTGGGCATATACAGTGGGTGTAGGAAGTGAAGGCACCCCCTAGATTGCGACACACTTTTGCTGATATTGTAGGCTACAGAAATCGGATTGATGCGAAACCTGGACAGGAAGTTGTCTTATATTTAGCTTTATCAGCTAGGCAATGTTTCGACAGCAAACGTTACGTTTTGTAACCTTGATCAATGTCGGATCAAAACACGGTGTGCTAAAAGTGAAGGCACCCGGTTGGTGTGTACCACATCCCTTACTGAAACTAAGTCAAACCACCTTCAACTTCAATCTGCCTAATACTTGGTGTGGCCGCCTCGGGCTTTCTTGATCGCATCGAGACGCATAGGCATGGTGCGAATCGTCTTCTAAATGACTTCGTCTTTAATTTGTGACCCCAGGCGCGGTAAATCCTTGATCAATTCGTCCACAGAGTTCCTGGGGGCCTTGTTCAACTCCCACTTCAAGATCGCCCAAATGTTCTCAATTGGATTGAGGTCGGGGCTTTGAGGTGGGTGTCCGAGCGTCTTGAGGTTCAGCTCTTTCAAGCATTTCTGGATGATTTTAGCACTGTGTGCTGGAGCATTGTTGTGCACAAGCAGTGTTGCATCTGGTAGACCATTGAGAGCTTTCGTAATAGGTATCTCGGACCGCAATATATAGCGGTAGTACTCACCTGTTATAGATTACTTGCATCTGTGAAGCGTTCCTGCTAAGTTCCCACAGATAGAACTCCAATTCATAACAGACTTCCTGCTGCTCTTAAACGTAGGTAGCGCACACTTCGGGTTGAACGCTTCCTGCGTCCTGCGCCAGACCGAAACATATCCAGATTTACCATGCATTTCAACCACTGTAAAGAGAACGTTCTCCCACGCATCTGCGGTCATGTCCTTGTATTTCTTAGCGTATGCCAAACGTTTCTTCTTGTGAATACGAGACAGGTACGGCTCTTCCGAGCTGAACGACCGTGTTAACCGGTCAGCCGAATCCTGTCCCGGATTGTACTCCGCGATATCGGTCTTCCTAGCTCCTTACCCACGGATGCAGCTAAAGTAGCCGCAGATGAAGCGGTTAGCTTCGACTACCCGCAGAATGCGGCGGACCATCCTCACGTCTGTGCGTCTGGGACGCCCAGTACGAGGTGTCAGCACAGAGTGACCGTGCTTCTTGTAATACAAGACGATGTTCCTCACCGAGGACTTGCTCACGTTCAACATCTTGGCAATAGTGCCGTATCCGTTGCCCCTGAGGTGTTTCTGGACACAGATAACGCGGAGAGCATGAGGGTATTCGTGCCGACGTGGTCTTGGGTCGGGTTCCGTGGGCATTTCAGCTTGTTAGGGCAAAAAGAAAAGTGAGATTTAGTGGTGATCGCTCTTGTGTCCTCTGTAGTTTCACCTCAACTTCAATTGACTTGGGTTTAGACAGAGATATGGTGCAACATTCGTGCAACATTTATTTTCGATACAAATTTTAGTATTGAACTCCATTGGTTCAGGGGTACCTTCACTTCTAACTCACCGTGTTTTGGTCTGATGTTGATTGGCGGAATGCTAGCGCGATAAACCAATCGTTGCTCGTAAAGCGAGGACAAGGGAGAAAAGATTTAGCTTCCTGTCCAAATTTCGCGCCAAACGGAGCTCTGAAGCCGCCAAAAACCTCAAAAGTGTGTCGCAATCTAGGGGGTGCCTTCACTTCCTACACCCACTGTACGTATTAAGGGGCCTCTGGAGATTACTGATAACGATGGTTTGGTGGCGATCAAGAAGGTCAAGCGGGGATCCGGATCCGGCGGATCCGACTTTGAAGTGTCGACATCAGATGATTACGCGCAGATCCTGAGAGAGAGCAGCTGCTCCCACAGAAGCAGTAATCACACATGCGGATCCTGCGTTGTAGAGGTACGACAGGCTATCCCATATGACTTAGGAATAAGAGAGAATCGAATTTGCATCATTGGGCATAAGTGGTTGGTTTCTTTATTTGATCCACACTTAGTGTATTACGGACACCTCGGATCGGGATATTACATTGGCCCTACAAGGTGATCCGCATGTTAAGAGTATAGGATCTAGCGTTAGTTTGGATAACTGGATAATATATTGGCCAGATCCGACTACCTAGTGACTTACTTTATACGTGCAAACTCCGGATCCTCGACATTAATTGCTTGGTCGTCGATCCTTGATCTCTCCATAACAACTCAAGATCCAGTCATCGGAGACTGCAAGCAAGTA
>NBNE01002002.1:0-10214 GCA_002215365.1 Phytophthora megakarya | reverse complement strand
AGGGCCCCTTTCCTGTGGGCCCTCGGCGGCGATGAGCTTGTCGCCACAGTCATCCGTGCGTGTCTTTTTGGAGTTGCTGGAGACTCTGGTGTCTCGTCACTAAAGTCTGCATCACGCTCACGCGTGCTTTCGACGTATTCACGGTGCTCCAACACGAGGCGCTCTCTCTCATGTCCTTCCTTGCCGTCCACACGACGCAGGAACAACTCGGCGTCGCGACGTGTAACTCTCCGCGGTGGCATGTTGGCTTCACTTGGGAAAATCAGGAATGAATGAGAAGCCAGCAGCCACCAAAGCATCGCATGCACTGGCCATGAAATGAGGTGGATACATCGAACTTTCATGTTACCGTTAAAACCCCAAGCCCCGTGCATCGAGTTACAAATTGATTCAATTGACCGGTTTATACCCATTTTCACATGCTTGATATCAAGCATGTGAAAATTGTCGCATGCTTCCTTATCAAGCCTTAGTAACGGGGGGGGGGAGGTTAAGAAAGAATGAATCATTGAGTAAATTATTTGGTGGCAAACGAGAGAGAAAAACAGTCCGTTAGAATTCCTAGTCAGTTTGCGACTACTGTAGGTACGCTTACTTCCGACACCTGGTTCTCCATATATTCTTGTCAAGTTTTAGGCAAATTCCAAAAATGCATTTATAAGGTACCCAACTAATTGCCTATACGATACAATAGGTTTTCCCGCCAAAACCATCCATTTTACCCTCAAACTCAAAATGAGGCGATCGCATGAAGAGGCTCCTTCAATGACTCAAGGGCAACTTGCAGTTTGGGCCAAGCGGGAGTTCAAGTTGATAGCAGCACCTGTTCAAAACACAATATCCGATATTCTCATAAATGCTGCAAAAATCAAGAACGAAGCGTACGGTGACAAGCGTCGACGCAAGCCCGTTAAGGCTACATCGGCAGCGTTAGAAAGTGGGTTGAATGCTTGGGTTGCTCGTGTAGAGAGCAAGAATGTCAATATCAATCGCATGGTCCTGGCGGAGAAAGCGCAGCAACTTCAAAAAAGTAGGCGGCACTACCACCAAATCTGACGCTTTCAGTCGGGTGGCTGACTCGCTTCTTGGACCGCCATGATATGCGGTTTCGTATCAAGAAAGGGGAGGCGTTTACCAGGCGGTCGTACGGGAAGGGGGCATGTACTGCAAGATGAACTGGGCCTCTACGAACCAAACAACGTCTTCAACATGGATGAGGCTGGACTTTGCTACAATCGCACTCCTGTCGGCGATATCTGCCCTGGAACAAGCTTGGTGTCAAACCAGAGAAGACACGCATTACTGTGGCGTTTTGCGCTAACGCTGATGGCAGTGAAATGCTGCCTTTACTCTACATTGGGCGGGCGTTCAAGCCGCGTTGCTTAAAAAAGACTGGAAAGGAACATGGATTCAACTACGAAAAAAATTGAAAAGCCTGGATGACGTCGCAGGTTTCCAGAAGTGGCTGCGTGAGCTGGATGTTCAGATGCGTGGTGAACGCCGGCAAATTTTGCTACTCTTAGACAACGCGTTCCCCGGCACAAGAACACTGATATGACGGTGATCAACGTGACTGTGAAAATGTTTCCTCCCAATACCACCCCATGTCTGCAGCCCATGGACGCAGGAATAGTGGCTGCGTTTAAAGCTTGCTATCAGATGAAGCAGATCCAGCAGGCCATTGTTCGCGTTGATAGCGACGAGTGTTGAAGGAGCTAAAGCGTATAGGATAGACCAAATGACTGCCATGAGCTGGAGGGAGAAAATTTTGGGCAAGAAAAGCGCCAAGACCATCGCACATTGCTGGCACCACACAGGGTTAGTCTTGCCAATTGATGACAATGAGTACAGCAGCAATGGCGAACCTGACATAGCGATCATGGACCTTGCCGTGACATTTGCGCAGTTGTCCATGTAGATCTTTTTATGCATTAATCCGGAAATAATTATTCCCCGTCAAATCGAATAACAAGACCTGTGTCAGAAGAGGAGGTACCTACAGTATAGTAGTAGCTCAGTGTACTTTTGCAATCCAGGGTCCAGAATTGGAATCGCTCCTGTACCTGCTCTATGCCAGACATTTTGTCGAATCAACAAGTCTTTGGTTGAAGATGGGAACAAAGACAGATGCTCAAACTTTAAAGCATGTCTGAGACTGTTCTCTTTTCAGTATGTAGTTGGATTTATTTCGTAACTTACCAAGACCCCTGGAAGTCGTCATGGTCGCACCCCAGCCCATCAGACGCCGCTGACGCTGGACCAGGTCACCACCAACGAACGCATCGTTCACGATCGTATGCTGGTCGAAAACTATTTTGAGTGACTGTGCACTTTGTATTTGTAGTCCATTTTCTCCGACAAGTATCGCTGAGAGGAAAACTACGACATCTACATCTGAACCTGTTTGGCCCTAACAAACTTTCACGTTCGCTCTAACCCACTTCGCCGTGAGGACGGAGACAACTATGCTCGCTATGTGCAGCGGCTGCAGGAGACTGGGAGAGAGTATCCGCATCAGGCTCAGGGATATCGTGAGAACCGCTGAAGCCGAATCTACACGCTTTCGCTGTCCACCATGAGCGTGCTGTGGGAGCAGGAAACCGCACCGAAGGGTAACCGCACCGCAGTTGACGGTGCTTATCATCTCAGCCGTACTCATTGTCGTCTCTCAACTACTCCTTCGGTCGCGTCACGAGTCAACGGAAACTGTGCACTCTGACAGTGTGTAACCACGGTCAGTAGTCGGTAAAGACATACCGCTCAACAAGAGCACTTAATGATGTCGTGTTTACAGTTCGAAATTGCACACCTTTCAACGCGTCGTTTTGAGATTAATAGCTGAACAAATAAATTTTTGCTTAAAAAATTTAAGTGCATTTAGTGCCGTGTACTTGCTGCATCGGTGACAGACTGTTTTGAGACTATGGACCCATTAACCCCTCATTCATCCACCTTACCATAATGATATTATGGTAAGACTAGATTATAGTGTATTCCTATGCAACTCTTTCCATCAAAATGTGTTGCATTATCTAAAACGTAAATTGGTAATATCATACTGTGGATCTGTGGTAACAAGTCACAGAAAGACAGTATGCGTGTGGTAGAAATAAAGAATATGCGACAAGCTATTGCTATTAACACGCCATGTCTATGTCTGTAAGAACTTACATGGACTGGGCCCTACGGGGACATACAGACAACGATGGTGAAATCCGCCACACTTTAAGAATCCGCCACTAACACTTGAAGTTCAACAATCCAACTAACACGTTTTATCCAATAACAACACTAGCATATTGACTGGTTCCAATGAACAGAATTTAAACCAGAGGTCACTTGCGAAATGGCACCACAATGCTCCTACTCTATACGTCTAAAACGCGAGGCCATCGCACTGGCCACAAAAACAAACTGCAAAGCTGCTGGTGAAAAGCTCAACATTCCACGAGGTACACTATGTGACTGGATAGACAACAAGGAGAACAATGAGGAATACAGCGGTACACAGACCAGTAAAACACTGAAAGGGAAAGGTGCGAAGCCTGAGATTACATTTGTACACGACATCATAACCTTTATGAAGGATGTAAGGAGAAATGAAGAGGTTCACTTGACAAATTCACTACTTTTTAACGCACCAACAATGGGTGTTGAAGTATTTGTACACTGGTTTGGTTATTCAATACATGAAAGGGCAACAACCGCAATGGTTTGAACACTATCTATCTAGTAAGGCCACCCCTGAAAAAGACCTCAGCGCATTAATGCGATTATGTCAGCGTTTTGCCGCACAGTAATAAAGCTTCTTGACTTTGTTTTCGCCTATAATCGTATTGCTCACAATTACATTTTCAATTGTTAGCTACGGGTTTACAGGACAAAAGCCTCAATATGCTAAAAATAATGAAGAAGGCATGCGAGAAACTCATTGGCAGTTTGCCATCAAGTTTTGGAGGGAATTCAAAACACTTGCACCTAGTGTTATATCAATGTTGATGAAACCGCTGTGTACTACGACATGCCGCCACTTAAAATTTGGGCTCTAAAGGGATGAACAGGGTCGACGAAGGTAAAACCCACGCAAAAGCACTCGAGCCGATTAACAGCAGTTATTACTGCTTGTGCTGATTTAAGTTCATTTGATTCCTATTGATACTATTATTTTACTAATTAAATTATGAATGTACAGGAAAGAAATTGCCCATTTTGTTTAGTTTTCGGACGATGCCCGGCGGGTCTGTTGAAAAAGAAGAAATACCAACGTATGCATCCGGTCACATGTATACTGTCCAGGAGAACGGATGGATGGATGCCACTGTTTGGTCATCTTACATACGGGAATTATTCAAATATGAAGTGGATGCCCCGTCTGTTCTCCTGTTGGACAACTTCGATGATCACGTGTCCATTGAGGGCGTTGATATAGCATCAGACACAATATTTGTGATTGTATGTCAGCTACCTACTAATAGCACTGTCGTTTGTCAACCTTTAGATGTCAGGGTAATTAGCCCTTTGAAGAAGAAAATTATGGCCAAGCGGCTGTCTGACAAAGCGTACTAACATAGACGAGGCGCAATACTATCGCGACGGCCAATAACTTGTGTGCCAAGTGTGGTTTACATATATGGGAGAGTTGCATGTGCTGGGACGAGTGTCTTTGCTGGGACGAGTGCGTTTGCTACGGCGACTGTGTGTGTTGCGCTGAGTGCGTGTGCTTGACATCAAGTACATCAAGGAACAAGATGTCTGCAAACGAGAAAATTCAGGCGAGACAGCGCAAAATTGAGAATCAGACAGCTAAGAAGCGATGCGCTACTGTTGAGCACACCATTGAAGCATGGAACGAGTTGTCAAGTGATGTAATTGTCAAGAGTTTTACTAAAAAGAGTTAAAAGAGTTAATCTAATAGTTGTGTGGAACTCAAAGGGGTTAAAGAGTGAGCTCTTTGAGTCCCACACACAGAGTTAAAAGAGGTAAAGAGTAAAGAATCCCACATAACTATTAGAAGTCTGTAAAAGCCCTGGCCTAAAACTTAGCTACCCCTCTAAGTTTTGCTCGTAACTTCACTGGCTACAAGCCTTTTTACTTGGTATTTCTACTTTAAAATAATTCTATTAAAATAATTTCTAAATTCGAAGCAAAATGGTGCGCACGAGCAGCACCACTCGTCGACGACTAGCTGGGAGAGTAGACGTCCACATGCAGGAGAAGAAACAATGGAGCAATAGAGAGACGAGAAGACGCAGGATGCAAAGGAAAAAAATCTGCTGGTGCATGAGCTGCGCTCGCTGCTCGAGATAACGCGCCAAAAGATCGAATTGCAGATGAAGAAGCAGGAGGGAGCCATTCGGGAAGATATGAGGAGATTGCAGAAACAATTGCAACAGACGGAGGAACAGGCGGGGCTTTGAGAAGAGCAATCCATGCACGCAAGAAGACGCAACGAAAGTAAAGGCCGAGTTGAGGGTAATTACAGTGTTATTAACGGGACAAGGTGCCGAAAATTAACTGTATGGTGTGCTAAATGATAGTGTTTACTTGGGTATTGGATCCGTGCTTAGCTTTGTCCTATCCCCGATATTTGGACAAACTTCGGATGTCTAAGCTTGCTCACTCATATCCGTGGGAAATATGATTGTCTGGACATCTAGGGAGCAATTTGTCATTGTCCAGGCGCAAGGCTGGACACCAGCGGTACTTTTTATCGCTTTAGCTGGCCCTTCACCCCGTAAGGTCGGGATAAAGACTACGAGGAGGAGTAATGTAGACAGCAATGATCCGGGACAAGATCATCCCTTCCTATTCAATGTGTACCACGCCCTCGGCGCGCTGACCAACACGAACCCTTGACGCGCGGGGGAATAATAGCACCTCGGACTTATCGGTCAAGGTACTGAGGGATGAACATCCGAACAGCACACATGTTCTCCTATCCTATCGCTTGGACATCTTCCCCTTCACTTTAGCATCGTCTCTAGCCTCATATCGCTGCTCCCGGCGTCGCTCACCTATTTCTTCCTTTTGCCCTTTGCCTCGTCGCCATCCTCGCAATATTCTGGCACTCACTTAAACATACAATCCACTCTCTGCCTCCTGTACCCGATGGTGCAAGTCCACTAGATCCTGCCTGTCAACACCGCTGGATCGCGTACCAGCCGGATTTTCACGTCGTCAGGCTAACCCGTCGTGATGTAGGAAATTCACAACCTGCGACCAAATACGTGAAGAACTGGCAGAAACAGTGCACCGCACTCGTCTACCGGATGCGTGCGTGCGCCAGTGGTACCAAATATGAAAGTTAGTTCGTCGAGATGTTGTATTTGTGTTAGGCGCTCTCGCCATACAAGCTGATCCTACAGCTTCAGGTACTTGTGCTTGCGAGCGCGGTGGCTTTTCAGGTCTTCCTTGGTAGCAAAACGTCTTTCACAGGGACGACACGCGTACACGGAACAGGCAGTTTGGTGCGCATTACGGACCCTAGCTGAGTCGAACCCTTTGTACCAGCTTCAGCATAAGTGTTCGATCCAAAGATAGAGCTGAGTGTGATTCGGTAAGTTTACCATACTAAACACGTCCAAGTAGCAATGCATACGTACATTGCGAGTAGCGTAAGCCATACCAGCACGCACTAAGTCTCCTCAGGCGATAAAAAAGGGACAATCGGGGAATTCCGACGACTTTCCGGGCATCATTCTCTGGCTCAAGGATGTTCCAGCAATATGTCGCGAGTTTAGTATCATGTGCAACACCAATCATGACAATTCCAGGTTTCTCCGATGCGTCTAGCCCGACCAATTCGCGGTCGAGAAACTCACGATGAACTTGTTGCTGGGTCCCTCCCTTTTCCGATACCAAGAACGTCCACGATCCAACACGGATGACCTAATCAAAGTTGGCGTGTTTGATAATCTTGAGCACCTTCCCTTCAACCCTTGTTAGCTCCTCTGATGGCGGTATCGCATCAGGGAGCGATAGGCGTCGTCGCCGTCACCGTCCTCGAAGATGGTCTCGTATTTTCCCCTTGACTTAGCTGCAGCAGCCTACCAGCGTCGTTGGAGCTATTGTCTAGACTATGATCTTGGGTCTTTGGCGAGGATACGACGGAGCCAACCGCGCGTAGTTGACATAACCGCAACTAAAACAAATCAAACTGTACAATATGGCAACAACCCCTGCAAACCTTTTTAAACAACGGAAGAGAAAACAGTGTCCATTAACATTTAGCTAGTAGTACCTGAAACGTATCGGGCTACGTTGTACCGCAAAACAACACGCATAGCTTCCAGCGATCATCTTTAGCTACCACATACATGAACGTTATGACCAACAACACCTCCGCCACCCCGACATTGAAAACCGTCACTATTCCAACTCGACGTGAAAAGCTGTCCTGATTGCTTGATTGTTTGTACAGCTTTCATCCCGATATCACGGATACGACGACCACATTTTTAAGCAACATAGTAAGAAATCGAAACGTACTCGTGGTTTGTACGGTTTCGGACCAACGGCGACCTCAAACTCTGTTCGGTGTGCAATATCTTTTATGCAATGCAGGTCGACAAGAAGAAGTATTCGAAGATGCAGCAGGAACCTTTCCGACTCGATGTTTACTGGACAGAAAAAATGAATAATGTTTGAATTTTTGAATTTAGAAACGTCAAGAGCGCCAACGCTGGCCCGCAGATGAAGACATACCACGAAAAATAAAATGGGTAATTTTCCTATTCTGGATACCCATTTTAGATACCTTAGTATCCTCTTGTCTTTTTTGAAGCGTCACATCGCATCTAGGACTTCAGTCAATCATGGTCGGTCAACACATAGGCGTGCTTAGATATTACCAGGACACGCTTGTATCATTTCCTTGAACAGCCAATCATAGCAGGTCTAAATATAAGCACTTAAACAATTCCTAGGCGCGTTTATATCCTTCAAACCGATTAAAGGAAGGAATCAGCCAATCATCTAAGATAGAAACGCGCTTAGTTATTTCCTAAGCGCACTTATATCCTATCAACCAATGGCAAAATGTTTGAATATTTGGTAACAATCGCAAAAAGTGTGTCTACGTATATGGTGCTCATTTTTGCAAAAATTTCTGTGAAACACGAATACAAACATTTTATCGCTAACTATGCCTTTTTGCCAAAATGGAACTTGTAACATCGCAGTATGATGGTTATTTCTTATAAATTTGTGTCTCGATACAAATCTCAGCCCAGTACTCCACGCTACGGTTTCAGAAGTCAAGATGTTAATAAAAAATCGATTTTCAAAGGTGGTGTGCATTGCGGTGAGGGGCAAGACACCATTTCCTAGAAGATATAAGACATAAGCGACGGTGTCAACGCGCCGATTTGCATATACAATCAGGAGGTGCAACTTACTTATGTCGATGAGGCTTGTGGCCGGAGAGATTTCCAAATGACACAGCTAATATTTTGCACACAACCTGTGCTTTTTTGATAGAATAAGCTCTCCCTAGATTTAGACACAAGGAATGTGAAATGATACACATTTATTGAGTATTTTTTACTTGTACCGCTGCACGTGAATCGTACTAAATAGACAAGGTTATGTTAGTAAATATCGCGATATAGACTAGATATGGGGCTATTACTACTATAACAGGGGCGTTCCCGCCATGCCGAATTGTCCCGGATATAAGACAGGTGTCCACATCTCAGTTGCATAATTCGCGAATATTACACTTTTTGCACCTGTGACCAATTGCTTTGGCTTAGCGCGCTTGTACATTCTTGATTGGAAATGCTACAGAGTCGAGGTGGCCTTCCTAAAATTTTCAAGTGGAAACAATCAATCATTTTCAATTTTTCAACAAACACATTGATTGAGAGAATGTAACAACACCAAGAGCATCCGGATTCTAATCATCGTTCATGGTTGTGTCTCTGTAGTGGTCAAATTCTTCACAAACACGCATTTGACCAACGGAATGATGAAATCTAATCCGGATTCCCCCTTGGTGAGGTCACCAAGTCAATTGTTACAGCGGTGTGTCGAGGATAATCATGCATTCATCAATTCCCAAGTACAGCATTTCGGATCCGGAAAATGGCAGTTATGTTACCCTAGTACGTTGAATTCGTAGTCTTCCCTGAAGAAAATATGATTATTGAGAAACCTACTGGCAAAGACTTTTGCATTTTTTTGTAGTACATAGAAGTATTTAGCAATGACTTTGAAGTCAATCTAGACTCAGTAAGCTACTACTACTTTTAGTTCTGGTGGTACTTAGTAATAGTTGTAGTAAGTTTCTTGTCTAGATTGTTTTGGCTACAGCTTGGTTAGTCGTACACATAACAAATGGTATTTCGAAACACTGCAGCAATAGATACTACAGTACCGTACTACTTTACGACGTTTGAAATAATATTTTAGTAGTAAGTAATGCTGCTAATTTTTTATGTTGATAGCATGCTATAATTTAACATGCTATCAACATAAAAACGTACACGTTGTCGGAAAAACTTGCAAGCGAAGGTCACACAGACGGGTGACCTGCTGGTAATGAATCCTTGCGAGATTTCAGACATTCACGTATTGTTTATTGGTAAACAACAATGCTTGTGGCAATTTATGATTGCCGTTTACCTTAATCCCGACGATACATATATATACGGAATATATCGGGGGTAATGCTAAGACAACTATGTGGTGCATGAATATGACGAGAGTAACACATGAATTAGCGATATTGACAATTGTCAGCACCATAAGCACGCGATAGTGCAAGTATTCATGTTGGCAAATAGTGAACACCCGGAACATCAACAAGAACCCAACATCTGGAGAGGACACAAGAGCAGTAACCACAACAGCACATTTGTACGTGAACTCGACGTTTGAATTCAAGGAGAGTTTTAGGGCAGTCTTCTTTCGGGATCATGTGCTTCAAAAGCACGAACGCGTTGATCACAGACAAATCCAGCGCCCATGTGAAACTGCTCATTGATAGCCGCATTTCTTTTCGTCGAGTAGAATTCGTTGATAGTAGTTGATCAACGCGGTCAACTCCATTCATGGTGATGTTATACGCAGCAACCACTGTTGGAACCATAAACGTCTTTCGATGCATCACTTCACACCCCGTTTACCGTCGCATAGGATATAGTCCGTGACAGCACGTTATAGCCTTTTCCGATTCGCCTTCCAGCACACGCGTAGATGGGGTATTCGCGAGG